>QANX01000398.1:108551-151522 GCA_003254975.1 Ochetophila trinervis
GGGAAAACATCATCAAAATCCTGCAATAAAGAGACAAAAACACTAGGCAAATCGGGGTTAAGGTTAGTTTCACAAAGCAAAACCTCTCGAAACCTCACCAACAATATTGCTTTGTTGCCTAAGAATGCACTTTTGATTTCTCTCTCTTTTGCATAAAAACTCCTTTTCTTTTCACTCTTTTCACTTTTCTCTCTTGCACTTTCCTCTTTATTACTAGTGCAATCACTCACCATTGGGCCTTTATTTTTATTCTTTTCACTATTGGCCTCTTTACACTCAATTCTTTTATTTGCCTCACTTCCCAAATCCCCATGGGAAACTTTGGAAAGTTTCAATTGTTCAAGATACACCTCTTTTGGAGATAAAGGTGCAAGTGTGACTTTCTTTCCATTGTTGGGTTTAGGGTTTAGGGTTTAGGGTTTAGGGTAAAATGATGTCGTTTCGTCTCCGCAACTCCCAAGCATCATTACGACTTTCATCCCTTGGTTGGACAACATGCTTAAATCATCATTCCCTCTTTGATCTTCTTAAGTCGAGAACGCACCATTGGTTTACTAGGCAAGATGATGTCATCATCTTTTGCTCCAATGCTACAATATGACTCTATGATGCCCGCATCAAATTAGGAAAATAATCCTAAAGCTTAAAACTAACCCTAAATAAATATAATCCGAAAATAGAAATAATTACAAAACTGCCATTATAATATGGAAATAGCAATAATTACAAAGTTGCCATTATAATCCAAAAATAGCTAAATTACGAAACTTCCATTGTAATCCAAAAATAGCTAAAATTATGCCGTTTCGTCTTTGCAACTCCCGAGCAGCATTACCACCTTCATTCCTTGCTTGGACATCATGCTTAAATCATCATTATGCTTCATAAAAGTGTTTGGATCATGTGGATACTTGAATCGATCTTCATCAATTATTCTCTTCACAAGTCCAAGCATTCCCGCTTTGATTTTTTTAGCTTGAGAACGCATCACTGGTCCACTTGGCAGCACAATGTCTTCACCACGAACATCCTTGCTAAAAGAGCGCTCGATGCCCACATCACTTTGACATCATCTTGAGTAGTGGACCGGTAATGCGTTCTCGAGCTAAGATTATCAAAGCTTGAATGCTTGGATTTGTGAAGAGAATTATGGATGAAGATCGATTCAAGTTTCCAAATTATTTGAACACTTTTCTGAAACCTAATGATGATTTAAGCATGATGTCCAAACAAAGAATGAAGGTGGTAATGCTGCTCGGGAGTTGCAAAGATGAAACAACGTAATTTTAGCTATTTTCGGATTACAATGGTAGTTTCGTAATTTAGCTATTTTTGGATTCTAATGGCAGTTTCGTAATTATTGCTATTTCTAGATTATAATGGCAGTTTTGTAATTATTTCTATTTTAGGATTATATTAATTTAGGGTTAGTTTTAAGCCTTAGGATTACTTTCCTAATTATTTTATGGTTTAGATTGATTCTTAACCTAACCCTAATCTTTATATAAAGGGGGGTTACTAGCTTGTAAGGAAGAACTTTGATTATTGATTAAATAGAATATATACTTGTTTTCAACAAGACTTGTGTGTTCCAAGTGAGGATAGTTCTTCTTCTACTTGTTGCATTAGGAATTGATCTTCTTATCAAAGATATTTTACTTTGTGGCGAATTTCAATTTCATTCTTGCCTTCTAATTAGTGTTGCTAGATACATTGGTTATCTAGAGGATCTATAGGGCGGGTTTTTACCTAGGGTTTGTTGCATATCATCTTGTGTGTTGGGATTACAGTTTCTTTAAGCTTAGGGTTCGCATCATTTGGTATCAGAACAAGGCCAAGATAAATTCCTATTTATCTTGTTCTTTGTTTTTCTTTTTTTTGAGTCTTTGATTAGCTTGTTGTTTTCTGCATTTTTTTTCTTT
Source organism: Ochetophila trinervis (assembly GCA_003254975.1). NCBI lineage: Eukaryota > Viridiplantae > Streptophyta > Magnoliopsida > Rosales > Rhamnaceae > Ochetophila > Ochetophila trinervis. The sequence continues at coordinate 110,474 of QANX01000398.1, forward strand.
TTGTTCTTCAATTTTTTGTGTTCTTCATTGTTCTTGGTGTTTTAGTGTACAAAAAAAAATCGTCAAAAAAAAATCGTACAAAAAAAAAAAAGAAAAAGAAGGATCTGATTATAGATACAAAAAAAAAAATTGTAGAAAAAAAAAGATTTAAAGTTGAAATATTGAGATTGGTTGCTTGAATATTAGGAAAGTTACTTATCCCTAATTGATTTCTGATTTTTATTATTCCATATTTCCTACTTCCCTAATTTATTTGTTTCCTATTCTCATAGTTTCTTATTTTCTTACTTTCCGATTCTTAATTTAATTTGTTTCCTATTCTCATAGTTTCTTACTTTTATACTTTCTTATTCTAAATCTGTTTAGTTTCCTATTCTCATTGTGCTGATTTCATAGAGTAATTATTACTTGTTTCATTACTCTTTTGTCCTTTTCTTTTGTGCCAATTTTGCTCTAGAATTGAACTTGCTTTTTATTGTTAGATTTTAATTATGAAATTTGCTATTCTAGTTTTATATTTTTGTTTAAGATAATTTGTTCTGAAGGGCAACTTGGTGAACAAGACTTGAGTGGTAAAAGGCTTGAGTGGTGAGCATATAGAAGGTAAAAGCCAAATTTGAGTGAAACACGTAAGAGAGTGTGTAAGAATGTCTAAAAGAGACAGAAAGGGAGTTTCTACTTCGGAAGAATAGCAAGTGGGAACACCGGATCCAAAGCTCTTACGAGAATCTTTGGAGGGTGATTATAGAAGGATGGAAGAGAGATTGACTTCTAAGATGGAAAAAGCATTGAAATCTAGGATATATGAGATGATGGAGCAAATGAGGGAGATGACCATGGCCATGTTCAATAATACTAGAAAGGAGGGAACACGACACATGAGACAAGAAGTAAATGTTTCCGATGAAGAAGAGTATGAAGTTCAAACGGTAAGGAGAAGACCTAGGAAAGAGTAGCCAAGAGGAGGAAGGGATGACAACCTAAGATGCACATTCCACCATTCAAGAGAAGAAGTGATGCCGAGGCATACTTGGAATGGGAAAAAGAGGTAGAGTTAATTTTTGATTGTCACAATTACTCTGAGGAGAAAAAGGTTACTAGCCGCAGTGGAGTTCACCGACTATGCTCTAGTTTGGTGTGAGTAACTTATACAATCAATGAGGAGGTATAGAGAAGATCCAGTCTGATGCGGAACCCCAAGATTAAAGAATCCGAAACCCCAAACACACAAGAAATATTGAACAATAATTGGAAAACAAGAACCCGCCCTACCAAACCCTTAGATAAGGACATCATTCGAATGATGTGTGCATCGAGCGCTCTTCTAGCATGGATGTTCGTGATAAGGACATTACGTTGCCAAGTGGACCAGTGACGCGTTCTCGAGCTAAGAAAATCAAAGAAGGAATGCTTGGATTTGTGAAAAGAATTATGGATGAAGATCGATTCAAGTTTCCAAATGATTTGAACACTTTTCCGAGGCCTAATGATGATTTAAGCATGTTGTCCAACCAAGGGATGAAAGTCGTAATGATGCTCGAGAGTTGCGGAGACGAAACGGCATCATTTTAAAAATAAACAACTTAGAATGGCAATTTCGTAATTTAGCTATTTTCGGATTATAATGGCAGTTTTGTAATTATTTCTATTTTCGGATTATTTTTATTTAGGGTTAGTTTTTAGCCTTAGGATTACCTTCCTAATTTCCTTAGGATTACTTTCCTAATTTTCTTAGGATTAGTTTCCTAATTACTTTATGGTTTAGATTGATTCTTGATCTAACCCTAGTCCTTATATAAAGGGGGATCAATTCTTTTGTAAGACAGATTTGAGTTTTTAATCAATTGAGAGAATTAATTTTCCTATTGCTCCCAGGAGTGTTCTTGCAAGGTGAGGAATCAATTTCTTCTTCTTGTTGCATTAGGAGTTGAATTATCTTATCAAAGTAGAAATACTTTGTGGCGATTATTCTTCTCTTTCCCTAGCCTTCTAATCCACGTTTTTAGATACAAGTTATCTAAGGGTTTGGTAGGGCGGGTTCTTGTTTTCCAATTATTGTTCAATATTTCTTGTGTGTTTGGGGTTTCGGATTCTTTAATCTTGGGGTTCCGCATCAACTTAGGATGAGATGAAGAGAATGATGAGAAAGAGGTTTGTACCATCATATTTCTATAGAGAGCTTCATCAAAAGTTGCAGAGACTCACACAAGGATCTAGGTCCGTAGAAGAGTATTACAATGAGATGGAGATGATTATGATAAGGGCCAACATTGAAGAGGATAGAGAAGCTACAATGGCAAGATTTCAAAGTGGGATGAACAAAGATATTGCCAAGGTGGTGGATCTACATCCATATGTAGAGATGGAAGAAATGGTCAACATGACTATTAAAGTGGAAAAGCAATTGAGAAGTGAAGGGTCATAAAATGGTTTTCAAGCTCTAATTGGAAGTGGGGTTCCGACTCGAAGTGGAACAAGTATGACGATAAGAAGAGAGAGAAGAACTTGGAGACTAAAGAGAAAATTGGAGATGCATCCAAGTTCAAGGATAAAAGTGCCAACCCAACAAGAGGTACTTCTAATCCTAACACTTCTAGTCCTTCTAGACATAGAGAAATAAAATGTTTTAAATGTCAAGGGTTTGGGCATATTGCTTCTAAATGTCCAAATAGGAAAACTATGTTGATGAGGGGTAATGAAGTAATGTCGGAGTCTGAGTCCAATGAGGAAAGGCCACCATTAGAGTATGATTCTAGTGAGGAGGAGGATGTAGAGTATCCCGTGGTTGGAAAGTCCCTAGTAATTAGGAGGGTTTTAAATTTGAAGGTGAAGGAAGAGGGACTAGAACAAAGGAAGAATATTTTTCACACTAGATGTTTTGTGGGTGGTAAAACATGTAGTTTAATCATTGATGGTGGTAGTTGTGCTAATGTTGCTAGTACTACTTTGGTTGAGAAATTGGGACTAGTATGTGAAAAACACCTTAACCCTTATAGGTTACAATGGTTGAATGATAGTGGGGAGATTAAGGTAAATAAGAGAGTGAAAGTTGCCTTTTCTATTGGAAAGTATAGTGATGAGGTTTTGTGTGATGTAGTACTTATGCAAGTGGGGCATATTTTGTTGGGTAGACCATGGCAATCTGATAGGAGGACAATCCATGAAGGTTTTAAGAATAGGTATTCTTTTGTGCACAATGGAATGAAAGTCACACTTGCACCATTATCTCCAAAAGAGGTGTATCTTGAACAATGGAAACTATCCAAAGTTTCCCATGGGGATTAGGAAGTGAGGCAAATAAAATAATTGAGTGTAAAGAGGTCAAGAGTGAAAAGAATAAAAATAAAGGCCCAATGGTGAGTGATTGCACTAGTAATAAGGAGGAAAGTGCTTGAGAGAAAAGTGAGGAGTGAAAAGAAAAAGAGTTTTTATGCAAAAGAGAGAGAAATCAAGAGTGCATTCTTAGACAACAAAGCAATATTGTTGGTGAGGTTTCGAGAGGTTTTGCTTTGTGAAACTAACCTTAACCCCGATTTGCCTAGTGTTTTTGTCTCTTTATTGCAGAATTTTGACAATGTTTTCCCAGAAGAGATGCCGACTAGATTGCCGCCATTGAGAGGTATTGAGCACCAAATAGATTTTGTACCTGGAGCAAGCATTCCAAACTGATGTGGAACCCCAAGATTAAAGAATTCGAAACCCCAAACATACAAGAAATATTGAACAGTAATTGGAAACAAGAACCCGCCCTACCAAACCCTTAGATAAATTGTATCTAAAAACGTGGATTAGAAGGCTAGGGAAAGAGAAGAATAATCGCCACAAAGTATTTCTACTTTGATAAGAGAATTCAACTCCTAATGCAACAAGAAGAAAAAATTGATTCCTCACCTTGCAAGAACACTCCTGGGAGCAATAAGAAAATTAATTCTCTCAATTGATTAAAAACTCAAATCTGTCTTACAAAAGAATTGATCCCCCTTTATATAAGGACTAGGGTTAGATCAAGAACCAATCTAAACCATTAAATATTAAGAAAGTAATCCTAAGGTTGAATAAATAACTTCGATTATTGAATAAATAGAATCTATTCTTGTTTTCAACAAGATTTGTGTGTTCCAAGTGAGGATAGTTCTTCTTCTACTTGTTGCATTGGGAATTGATCTTCTTATCAAAGGTATTTACTTTGTGGCGAATTTCAATTTCATTATTTGCTTTCTAATTAGTGTTGCTAGATACAATTGTTATCTAGAGGTGCTATAGGGCGGGTTTTTACCTAGGATCTGTTCCATATCATGTTGTGTGTTAGGATTACAGTTTTTTTAAGCTTGGGGTTCCGCATCAAGACCCAATTGCAACTTAGGGAGAAATGAAGAGGGTGATGAGAAGAAGATTTGTGCCGTCTTCTTACTGTAGGGAGCTACACCAAAAGTTGCAGCGGCTATCACAAGGAACAATGACTGTAGTAGAATACCACAAATAGATGGATATGGTCTTAATCGGAGCCAACATAGATGAGAAGCGAGAGGCTTCCATGGCTCGATTGTTAAGTGGACTCAATAGAGATATTGCCGACACTATGGAATTACATCCATATGTAGAGATGGAAGACTTGGTTAACTTGGCAATCAAGATGGAGAAGCAGCTTAAAAGAAAAGGGACTACCCAAAACTTCTCAAAGTCCAATACTAAATGGAATTCAAAGTGGGAGAAGCCTGAACAGAAAATGAAGAATATCGATTTCAAGAATAAGGATAAGAGTGCCAACACACCTAAAGTTCATATGCAAGCGGGGCATATTATGTTGGGTAGACCGTGGCAATCAATGAAGGTTTTAAGAATAGGTATTGTTTTGAGCACAATGGAAAGAAAGTCACACTTGCATCTTTATCTCCAAAAGAGGTGTATCTCGAACAATTAAAACTATCAAAAGGTTCACATGGGGATTTGGGATGTGAGGCAAATAAAAGAATCAAGTGTAAAGAGGCTAATAGTGAAAATAATAAAAATAAAGGCCCAATGGTGAGTGATTGCACTAGTAAGAAAAATAAAGAGGAAAGTACAAAAGAGAAAAGTGAGAGGAGTGAAAAGAAAAATAATTTATATGTAAAAGTGAGACATGTAAAAGTAGCAAGCTTATGCAAGAGAGCACTATTTTTTGTTAGGTTTAGGGAGTTTAGAAGTAATCTTGAGGAGACGAAGGAACTTCAAATGCAAGTGGAGGAGCTATTTGCATTAGGCTATGTGAGAGAAAGCTTAAGCCCGTATGCGGTATTGGTGTTGTTGGTTCCTAAGAAGGATGACACGTGGAGGATATTCGAGCCGGGTGATTGGTTTGGGTACATTTAAGGAAGGAAATGTTTCATAACCTAAGGAAATCAAAGTTGGATGGTAGAGGAGATGGCCCGTTTCAAGTGCTTGAAAGAGTCGATGGCAACGCCTACAAAATCGACATTCTAGGTGAGTACAATGTGTCCGCTACTTTCAATGTTTATGATCTTTCTCTTTTTGTTATGGATGTAGATTCGAGGACGAATCATTTTGAGGAGGGAGGGAATGATGCAGGCTTCATAGAGCCATATTTTAGCATTGGATGAAAAGAGGATGACAACATCTTACTAGTGGACCAGTAATGCATTCTCAAGCTAAGAAGTTCAAAGGGGGAATGCTCGGATATGTGAAAAGCATTATGGATGAAGATCGATTCAAGTTTCCAAATGATTTTAAAACTTTTTCTAAGCCTAATGATGATTTAAGCATGATGTCCAAGTGAAGGATAAATGTAGTAATGATGCTCGGGAGTTGTGGGACGAAACGGCGTCATTTTGAAATCAATGATTTTATAATGGCAATTTTGTAATTTTTACTATTTTTGGATTTTATTTATTTTGGGTTAGTTTTTTAGTCTTAGGATTACTTTTCTAATATTTAATGGTTTAGATTGGTTCTTGATTTAACCCTAATCCCTATATAAAAGGGGTTTCATTCCTTTGTTATTAGAATTCAGATTTCATATTTTAATAAATTGAAAGAATTTATTTTCTTATTGCTCTCAAGAGTGTTCTAGCAAGGTGAGGAATCAATTTCTTCTTCTTGTTGCATTAGGAGTATAACTCTCTTATCAAAGTAGAAATACTTTGTGGCGATTGTTCTTCTCTTCCCTAGATTTTTAATCCACGTTTCTAGATAGATACAAGTTATTTAGGAGTTTGGCAGGGAAGGTTCTTGTTTTCAATTGTTGTTTAATACTTCATGTATGTTTTAGGGTTTCAGATTCTTTAATCTTAGGGTTCTGCATCACATAAGTGTGTACCACCATCACTAATGATTACTCGAGGAAATCCACATCTAGTAAAAATATTTTTGCTCAAAAATTTAATACCACCCTAGCATCATTAGTGGGGCAGTGCACAAGCTTCCACCCATTTAGAAAGATAATCAATAGCAATTGAAACATATTCATTCCCAGAAGAAGGCATCTCATTTCTTTTGAAAATATTTCCAATTCTTTGGCACCTATTACAAGCTTGTATAAAAAGATGAGTATCTTTAAACATAGTTGGCCAATAGAATCAACATTGCAAAAATATTTCTATCATTTTATTAATCTAAAAATGACCCCCATATTCAGTATTATGATAACTATTTATAATGGACCTAACCTCTACTCTTAGAAAACATTTCCTAAAAATAGCCATATACGCAAAATTTATATAAAGCCAGATCATACCAAAAATAAGCTCTCACATCTTTCAAAATTTTCTTCTTTTCATAAAGTTTCTCTAAATTAGGAGACATAACATTTGAAACTAAATAGTTCACTATGTCAAAACCAAGGATCCTCAGTAATGCTTCCTACCCAAAATACCCTATCGTCTAGAAAAATTTTTTTTTCTCTCTTTTTCTTCTTGCTTTTCCCCTTATTCTAACCTAGAAAGATGATCAACTATCTAATTATATATTGCTTTTTAATCTAAAATTTCCACTTAAAACTTCTGGAGTAGTAAAACCCATGAGGCTTAGCATCTTTCTTAGTCATTAAGTATTTTATGGCAGAGTGATCAGTGTACACCAAAGTCTTTGAACCCAACAAATATGCCCTAAATTTATTAAAAGCATAAACAACAATGAGCATCTCTTTCTCAATTTTGGCATAATTTAATTGAGCATCATTCAATGTTTTACGAGCATAATAAATAGCATGCATTTTTCCATCTTTCTTTTGTCCTAACGCAGCACCTATAGCATGATCACTTGCATCACACATGATAACAAATGGTAAATTCCAATAAGGAGCAACAATAATAGGTGCACATGTAAGTTTTTCCTTTCAACACATGAAAAAAATGCATACATTTATCATAAAAATAAAAGGCACACTTTATTCAACAAATTGCAAAGGGTTTAGAGATTTTGGAAAAATCTTTGTTCAGCCTTGATAAAATCCAGCATGTCCTAAAAAACTCTTTCTCCCTTAACATTGATGGATGGCAGCAACTTGGAAATTATCTCCACTTTTCTTTTATCTACCTCAAAGCCTTTATGACTCACTTTATGCCCTAAAACAATTCCTTCTTGTACTATAAAATTACATTTTTCCTAATTAAGCTCAAGATTAGTCTCTTCACATCTTTGGAGAACCTTAGGTAAATTATTTAGACACATAGTAAAAGAATCACCAAAAAATGAAAAATCATCCATAAAAATTTCAATAATATCTTCTATCATGTCACTAAAAATTGTCATCATACACCTTTGAAAAGTGGCATGTTCATTAAACAACCCAAAAGGCATTCTCCTACTTGCAAAAGTACCATATGGACAAGTAAAAGTTTTATTCTCTTGGTCCTCAAGAGCTATAGCAATTTGATTATAACCATTGTATCCATCTAGAAAATAATAATGTTCATGACCAGCTAAACTTTCAAGCATTTGATCAATAAAAGGTAAATGAAAGTGGTCCTTCCTAGTGGCTTTATTCATTCTCCTATAGTATATGCACACTCTCCATCCAATCACTAACCTAGTATGTATAAGATCATTATTTTTCATTTTCTACCACAATTGTTGACAGGACCGCACTACCCAAGTCCTGCATGCAGGACTTAATCACGCTGATTAAATCTCTAAGCAGTTAACAATCACCTAAATTACAAATTTTACACTCAAAACTCCTTAGTTGCCAGAAATTCAACAGAAAATTTGGCAGAGTTTTATTTGTTTTTGTACTATTCCTCAAATACATATAATTACAAATCTTGCAAGAAAAGACATTTATATACAAAAATCCAAATCAGCACACTGTTTCCACACAGCAATCACACATCAGTAATTATCTTTAACATTCGACTAAATACATAATTTATATTTTTCGTAGCTGGACTCAGTTAAAAATCTGAGTTGCCTACATACCCTTATTAATAGAGATCAAGCTACCTGTAGTTCTTAAAATGATTTTGCATTTAACATTGAGAATGCAATTATACAACTTAAATTTATTTAGGACATAGGTCCAACACAGGTATGAGCAAACCAATATATGTGAAGCATGCTAGCTAAAAACATATCATATCTCATTAGATGGCATATCAATGTATTCCATGCTCATGCAAAACCAACATTGGGTCGAGTACTCTCCAATCCCGAACCCACTTAACCAAGTTTTTTAAGTCCAAACACGGTGTAATCAATCATGCACAGACTTAGCAATAAACCAAAAATCAATCACAATATCTCATCATATAGAAATTATAACCAATTTCATATATTGCATAATCATCAGAATAATGAAACATTAATAACATTTTAATCACTTTCAGTTTCCTCAAACTTTTCAAACCATTTAAAAGAATAATAACAATGTATATAGAATATATCAGTGAAAAGCCAGAAATGCATATATAAACTAATCATATATACCGGGCATGTAATAACCATATATGAAGGACATTGCAGTGAAAAGTCATAGCTCATATATATATGAACACATCATATATGATGCGGGCATCAAAGAGCCATATTCTACCATTGGAGCAAAAGATGATGTTTTAAGCAAGATGTTCAAGCAAGGGAGGTGGTATTGATGCTCAAGAGTTGCGGAGACGAAACGACGTAGTTTTAAATATAAGGATCTTATAATGGCAGTTTCATAATTTTAGCTATTTTCGGATTATAATGGCAGTTTCGTAATTATTGCTATTTCTGGATTATAATGGCAGTTTTGTAATTATTGCTATTTTCGGATTATATTTATTTAGGGTTAGTTTTAAGCCTTAGGATTACTTTTCTAATTATTTTATGGTCTAGATTGTTTCTTAACCTAACCCTTATCTCTAAATAAATGGGAGGTTACTAGCTTGTAAAAAAAAAACTTTGCTTATTGATTATTTAGAATCTACTCTTGTTTTCAACAAGACTTGTGTGTTCCAAGTGAGGATAGTTCTTCTTCTACTTGTTGCATTGGGAATTGATCTTCTTATCAAAGGTATTTACTTTGTGGCGAATTTCAATTTCATTCTTTGCCTTCTAATTAGTGTTGCTAGATACAATTGTTATCTAGAGGTGCTATAGGGCGGGTTTTTACCTAGGGTTTGTTCCATATCATCTTGTGTGTTGGGATTACAGTTTCTTTAAGCTTGGGGTTCCGCATCAATATATATACCGGGTGGGTAAGCTAACTATGAAATTCCCAGTGAAAAGCCACTGACATATATGTGAACAAATCATCATATATCGAGCGGGTAATAACCTTTTCTTTGAAAAATAATTGTCCTTCCATATATTTCAAAACGTATACGTAATATAATACCATAGTTTGGTGGCATAGTCCATCGCCCAAGCAAATAATCTGGCAGCATAAACCATCACCCAAGTCAACAATCTCCCTACTTGGCGGCATACTCATCGCCCAAGTAGTCACCAATAGTATCCAATATCACCCTCCCTTCTTGGCGGCATACTCATTGCCCAAGTAGTCACAAACCTTGTGATGCGGAACCCCAAGATTAAAGAATCCAAAACCCCAAACACACAAGAAATATTGAACAATAATTGGAAACAAGAACCCGCCCTACCAAACCCTTAGATAACTTGTATCTAAAAACGTGGATTAGAAGGCTAGGGAAAGAGAAGAATAATCGCCACAAAGTATTTCTACTTTGATAAGATAATTCAACTCCTAATGCAACAAGAAGAAGAAATTGATTCCTCACCTTGCAAGAACACTCCTGGGAGCAATAGGAAAATTAATTCTCTCAATTGATTAAAAACTCAAATCTCTCTTACAAAAGAATTGATCCCCCTTTATATAAGGACTAGGGTTAGATCAAGAATCAATCTAAACCATAAAGTAATTAGGAAACTAATCCTAAGAAAATTAGGAAAGTAATCCTAAGGAAATTAGGAAGGTAATCCTAAGGCTAAAAACTAACCCTAAATAAAAATAATCCGAAAATAGAAATAATTACAAAACTGCCATTATAATCCGAAAATAGCTAAATTACGAAATTGCCATTCTAAGTTGTTTATTTTTAAAATGATGCCGTTTCGTCTCCGCAACTCTCGAGCATCATTACGACTTTCATCCCTTGCTTGGACAACATGCTTAAATCATCATTAGGCCTCGGAAAAGTGTTCAAATCATTTGGAAACTTGAATCGATCTTCATCCATAATTCTTTTCACAAGTCCAAGCATTCCCTCTTTGATCTTCTTAACTCGAGAACGCATCACTGGTTTACTAGGTAAGATGATGTCATCATCTTTTGTTCCAATGCTAGAATATGACTCTATGATGCCCGCATCATTCCCTTCCTCTTCAAAAAGATTCGTCCTCGAATCTGAATCCTTATCGAAAGCAAAAATATCATAAACATTGAAAATAGCGGACTCATTGTACTCCCCCTGAAGGGCAATTTTGTATGCGTTGTCATTGACTCTTTCAAGCACTTGAAACGGTTTATCTCCTCTAGCATCGAACTTTGATTTCCTAAGGTTAGGAAACCTTTTCTTCCTTAAATATACCCAATCCCAATCTCCTGGTTTGAATATCCTCCACGTGTCATCACATAAAACTTTTCCAAAGGAACTCAAAAATTCCTCATCGTTATCATATTTAATAGTTATAGGCACGCCATGCAATTTTGATTTCACATCAAAGTCCTGCAATAAAGAGATAAAAACACTAGGCAAATTGGGGTTAAGGTTAGTTTCACAAAGCAAAACTTCTCGAAACCTCACTAATAATATTGCTTTCTTGCCTAAGAATGCACTATTGACTTCTCTCTTTTTTGCATTAAAACTCTTTTTCTTTTCACTCATGTCACTTTTTTCTATTGCACTTTCCTCTTTATTTTTCTTACTAGTGCAATCACTCACCATTGGGCCTTTATTTATATTATTTTCACTTTTGGCCTCTTTACACTCAATTTTTTTATTTGTTGCACTTCCCAAATCCCCATTTGAACTTTTGGATAATTTCAATTGTTGAAAATACACCTCCATTGGAGATAAAGGTGCAAGTTTGACTATTTTTTCATTATGCTCATGTCTCCAAGCTCTTGGTTCCTCCCTCCTTGGACGTCTCCTCATGGACTGATTTGAAACTTCATCATCTTCAAAACTTGATGGCTCTATATATCTAGTTCGCGACCCATCTTTCTTTGGGTTATTTGTGGCGGTCAAAAAGACTTCACTTACCTTATCATTTAGCTTATCCATCTTCTTGTTCAACCTCCGAAATTCTCCTTTGAAGGCTTTGTAAAAAAGCATCATGTCCGGTGTCATCTCCTTTTCGAGCTCTTCCTCATAATGAGTTTCTTTTCCTTTTCTTCTTGACATCTTAGTTTCTACAAGACAAGATTAGTAAAACGAAAATCCTTACTTCTCTCCCTCACGTGTTTCACTCTTTTTAATGGTAACTACGCTCGTGTTTCACACAATTTTGGCTTTTACCCTCAATGTGCTCACCACTCAAGCCTTTTACCACTCACAATCTCCAGAATCAAGTTGCACTTTAGAGTTAAACACAACAAATCAAAGCAAGAAAAACAATTATCACAATCTCAAAACCTAACCAACGAAAGAAACTAGATCAAAAGAAAAGCAAAAATAAGAATTAGAGTAATGGAAAGCAAATATTACCCTAAGCAAAAAAAAAAAAAAAAAAAACAAACAAAATTCGGATTTTTTTTTTTTTTTTTTTTTTCAAGAATGCCTTGTGGACAGACCTGCCCAAGTGTGACCCAAGGTGCAACCCCAGGCGCCTGTAGTGCGATTAGGGTTTTTTTTTTTTTTTTACTTGTTCTCTTCTTTGAATAAAAAAAAACCCTAAATCAACAAGATAAAAAAAAACGCACGGATCAAACACAACTTTTTTTTTTTTTTTTTTTTTGGGAATCAAAGTATTATGAACGAAGAACACAAAGAAATTGAAAACAAAGATAGATAGGTACTTATCTCAACCAATGCTCTGATACCAATTGATGCGGAACCCCAAGATTAAAGAATCCGAAACCCCAAACACACAAGAAATATTGAACAATAATTGGAAAACAAGAACCCGCCCTACCAAACCCTTAGATAACTTGTATCTAAAAACGTGGATTAGAAGGCTAGGGAAAGAGAAGAATAATCGCCACAAAGTATTTCTACTTTGATAAGATAATTCAACTCCTAATGCAACAAGAAGAAGAAATTGATTCCTCACCTTGCAAGAACACTCCTGGGAGCAATAGGAAAATTAATTCTCTCAATTGATTAAAAACTCAAATCTGTCTTACAAAAGAAATTGATCCCCCTTTATATAAGGACTAGGGGTAGATCAAAAATCAATCTAAACCATAAAGTAATTAGGAAACTAATCCTAAGAAAATTAGGAAAGTAATCCTAAAGAAATTAGGAAGGTAATCCTAAGGCTAAAAACTAACCCTAAATAAAAATAATCCGAAAATAGAAATAATTACAAAACTGCCATTATAATCCGAAAATAGCTAAATTACGAAATTGCCATTCTAAGTTGTTTATTTTTAAAATGATGCCGTTTCGTCTCCGCAACTCCCGAGCAGCATTACCACCTTCATTCCTTGCTTGGACATCATGCTTAAATCATCATATTTTGCTCCAATGGTAGAATATAGCTTTATGATGCCCGCATCACCTTGTTAAACTCCCTACTTGGCAGCATATCCCATCGCCCAAGTAGTACATAGTAACATACCATAGATATCATTTCATCAACAAACATAGGTGCAAATTCACATTCTTTTATACTCAGTCTCACAAGAATAAAAATACCAACAAAATAACATTTATTCTATGAATGTAAATCAAATAAAAGAATGTTTAAATGCTCAATTCAATTCTTACATTCACTATAACCATTTATCATAACTCGAAGCTCCAAAAATACATATCAATTTTATTTGTAAAATTACCAAATGAAAGAAAAACAACCATATAATGTAATCCATACATTCCATAATGGGTCTCCTTAAATACAGAGTCCAATTACAGTCAAAATCAATAAAGATGAAATCCATAAAGCAATTCATTTTACCCAAAGTACACATCACAATCCAAGTTACCTCTCATTGGCAACCAATCATAAGTTCAATAACATATCACTTTCACAGAAATCCATAATCGAATAATCCATACTTACAAAGCTCATAAACATGAATACCATATCAAATATTCAACATTTAACTATGAACATAACGACGAGTATGTAATACAAATACACCACAAGAATTAAATTCGCAACTTCATCTATAAATCTCATAAGTTATGTAACTATTATCGATAGGTACCATGAAGAGATTATTCAATTACATTAATTGAAGGCTAAGTCACATAAGTATAAATTCAAGTATGTTCATAACCAAAATTATCTAATAAAACAGTTTATTGGCTTTCCTTAACTTATATTTTTACACTAGCAAGCATAAGTGGTGCTCACATTCATCCCTTCAAATAGCATTACATTCTTTTAATACTAAATTTGAAAATATAATATTATTATGCTAGGATCTGAAATAGAAAACTTACTACATAACCATGAGTAAATCATTTATGTATAGGTTTCGAATACATAACATAAATATATATAATAAAGATTCAAAATCTGAATTTAAACAAACTTACTTTAAGTCAGTGCATTACTTCTAATCTAACTTGCCAACATAATAATTTAGGTAATTATCCAAAACTAAGTTACCCACTAGGAATACTCATTTATAAACCACTTATTTTCCACAAGATTCACAAACAACCAAGATATCACCAAGGATACTATACAGCTGCTATCCATCCACACAAGATCGACCAAATAATTAATATTCTCATTTCTATCAATTCAAGAAAATGATATTTGGCTCGTAGATGTAGCAATAACTAGTCCAATTACAGGCTTAACATTTCTAATAAAAATTGCTCTAGAAGTGTCTTTACAACCGACAGGAACAATCCCGGTTATACCGAAATTTGTCCTAAACCTCACATCCTATAAACATTCATATATAGATAAGTACACATACATAACTATATATACATATAGTCATTAGCAACATAATTGCTTCAAAAACAAAGGCAGCTATAAATTATATTTGAAATCTAATTTGCTTACCACAAATAAACACACACACATATATATATATATGTATGTATACACAACCATATACTTAACTCTTATCAAGACACACATATAATATATAGCACACCACCTAATCATAAATTAAATTAAACTACCAGTCACAATTTCTCCACTCATTAACCATAATCCACATAGTAATTTACTAATATCATGATGCGGGCATCATAGAGTCATATTTTAGCATTGGAGCAAAAGATGATGACATCATCTTACCTAATAAACCAGTGATGCGTTCTCGAGTTAAGAAGATCAAAGATAGAATGCTTGAATTTGTGAAGAGAATTATGAATAAAAATCTATTGAAGTTTCCAAATGACTTGAACACTTTTTTGAGGCCTAATGATCATTTAAGCATGATGTCCAAGCAATGGATGAAGGTGATAATGATGCTTGGGAGTTGCGGAGATAAGCATCTTATAATGGCAGTTTCATAATTTAGCTACTTTTAGATTTTAATGGCAGTTTCGTAATTTAGCTATTTTCGGATTATAATGGCAGTTTTGTAATATTTGCTATTTTTGGTATTTAGGGTTAGTTTTCAGCCTTAGGATTACTTTCTTAATATTTAATGGTTTAGATTGATTCTTGATCTAACCCTAATCCTTCTATAAAAGGAGATCAATTCCTTTGTAACACAACATTATAGATTTGAGTTTTTAATCAATTGAAAGAATTAAATTTCTAATTGCTCCCAGGAGTGTTCTTGCAAGGTGAGGAATCAATTTCTTTTTCTTGTTGCATTAGGAGTTGAATTCTCTTATCAAAGTAGAAATAGTTTGTGGCAATTATTCTTCTCTATCACTAGCCTTTTAATCCACGTTTTTTAGATACAAGTTATCTAAGGGTTTGGTAGGGCGGGTTATTGTTTCTAATTATTGTTACAATACTTCTTGTGTGTTTTGGGGTTTCGGATTCTTTAATCTTGGAGTTCCTCATCAATTGGTATCAGAGTATTGGCTGAGATAAGTACCTATCTATCTTTGTTTTCAATTTTTTTTTTTTGTGTTCATTCATAATACTTTGATTCCCTTGAAAAAAAAAGGGTTGTGTTTGATCCGTGTGTCTTATTTTATCTTCTTGTTTTGGGTTTTTTTATTCAAAGAAGAAGTAAAAAAAAAAATTTAAATCCGAAGTGTTGTTTTATTCTTTTTCCTTAGGGTAATATTTGCTTTCCATTACTCTAATTATTATTTTTGCTTTTCTTTTGATCTACTTTCTTTCTTTGGTTAGGTTTTGAGACTGTGATACTTGCTATTTGTTTTTCTTGCTGTGATTTGTTGTGTTTAACTTTAAAGTACAACTTGATTCTAGAGATTGTGAGTGGTCAAATGCTTGAGTGGTGAACACATTGAGGGTAAAGCCCAAAATTGTGTGAAACACGAGCGTAGTTACCATTAAAAAGAGTGAAACACGTGACGGAGAGAAGTAAGGATTTTCTTTTACTAATCTTGTCTTGTAGAAATTAACATGTCAAGAAGAAAAGGAAAAGAAGCTCATTATGAGGAATAGCTCGAAAAGGAGATGACACCGGATATGAAGCTCTTTTACAAAGCTTTCAAAGGAGAATTTGGGACGTTGAACAAGAAGATGGATGAGCTAAATGATAAGGTAAGTGAAGTCTTTTTGACTGCCACAAATAACCCAAACAAAGATGGGTTGCGAACTAGATATATAGAGCCATCGAGTTCCGAGGATGATGAAGTCTCAAATTATTTCATAAGGAGACATCCAAGGAGGGAGGAACCAAGAGCTTGGAGACATAAGCATAATGAAAAGAAAGTCAAACTTGCACCTTTATGTCCAATGGAGGTGTATTTTGAACAATTGAAATTATCCAAAAGTTCACATGGGGATTTGGGAAGTGAGACAAATAAAAAAATTGAGTGTAAAATGCCAAAAGTGAAAATAATATAAATAAAGGCCCAATGGTGAGTGATTGCACTAATAAGAAAAATAAATATGAAAGTGCAATAGAAAAAAGTGAGATAAGTGAAAAGAAAAAGAGTTTTAATGCAAAAGAGAAAGAAGTCAAAAGTGCATCCTTAGGCAAGAAAGCAATATTATTATTAAGGTTTCGAGAGGTTTTGCTTTGTAAAACTAACCTTAACTCCGATTTGCCTAGTATTTTTGTCTCTTTATTGCAGGTTTTTGATGAGAAATTTAAATTGCGTGGAGTGCCTAAAACTATTAAATATGATAGGGATGTGGAATTTTTGAGTCCCTTTAGGAAAGTTTTATGGGATGACACGTGGAGGATATTCAAACCAAGAGATTGGGTTTGGGTATATTTAAGGAAGAAAAGGTTTTCCAACCTTAAGAAATCAAAGTTGGATGCTAGATGAGATGAACCGTTTCAAGTGCTCGAAAAAGTCAAGGCCAAAGCATACAAAATTGCCCTTCAGGGTGAGTACAAAGATTCCCCTATTTTCAATGTTTATGATATTTTTCCTTTCGATATGGATTCAGATTCGAGAACGAATCTTTTTGAAAAGGTAGGGAATGATGCGGGCATCATAAAGTCATATTCTAGCATTGGAGCAAAAGATGATGACATCATCTTACCTTGTAAACCAGTGATGCATTCTTGAGTTAAGAAGATTAAAGATAGAATGCTTGAATTTGTGAAGAGAATTATAGATAAAAATCTATTCAAGTTTCCAAATGACTTGAACACTTTTCCAAGGCCTAATGATCATTTAAGCATGATGTCCAAGCAAGGGATGAAGGTGATAATGATGCTCGGGAGTTGCGATGATAAGCATCTTATAATGGCAATTTCGTAATTTAGCTATTTTTGGATTATAATGGCAGTTTTGTAATATTTACTATTTTTCATTTTCTAGGGTTAGTTTTCAGCCTTAGAATTACTTTCTTAATATTTAATGGTTTAGATTGATTTTTGATCTAACCATAATCCTTATATAAAGGGAGATCAATTCCTTTGTAACACAACATTACAGATTTGAGTTTTTAATTAATTGAAAGAATTAATTTTCTTATTGCTCACAGGAGTGTTCTTGCAAGGTGAGAAATCAATTTCTTCTTCTTGTTGCATTAGGAGTTGAATTCTCTTATCAAAGTAGAAATACTTTGTGGCGATTATTCTTTTCTTTCCCTAGCCTTCTAATCCACGTTTTTAGATACAAGTTATCTAAGAGTTTGGTAGGGTGGGTTATTATTTCCAATTATTGTTACAATACTTCTTGTGTGTTTTGGAGTTTCGGATTTTTTAATCGTGGGGTTCCGCATCAATTGGTATGAGAGCATTGGTTGAGATAAGTACCTATCTATCTTTATTTTTAATTTTTTTTTGTATTCCTCGTTCATAATACTTTGATTCCCTTGAAAAAAAATAAAAAACAAAAAATAAAGTGTTGTGTTTGATCCGTGTGTCTTATTTTATCTTTGTTGATTTGGGTTTTTTTATTCAAAGAAGAAAAGAAGTAAAAAAAAAACCGTAATCGCACTACCAGGCGCCTGGGGTTACACTTGAAGTCACACCTGGGCAGGTCTGTTCGCAAGGCATCTAAAAAAAAAAAGTCCGAATTTTTTTTATTCTTTTTTCTTTTTGCTTAGGGTAATATTTGCTTTCCATTAATCTAATTATTATTTTTGCTTTTCTTTTGATCTACTTTCTTTCTTTGGTTAGGTTTTGAGATTGTGATACTTTCTGTTTGTTTTTCTTGCTTTGATTTGTTGTGTTTAACTCTAAAGTGCAACTTGATTCTAGAGATTGTGAGTGGTAAAAGGCTTGAGTGGTGAGCACATTGAGGGTAAAAGCCAAAATTGTGTGAAACACGAGCGTAGTTACCATTAAAAAGAGTGAAACACGTGAGAGAGAGAAGTAAGGATTTTCTTTTTACTAATCTTGTCTTGTAGAAATTAAGATGTTAAGAAGAAAAGGAAAAGAAGCCGCTCATTATGAGGAAGAGCTCGAGAAGGAGATGACACCTGATATGAAGCTCTTTTACAAAGCCTTCAAAGGAGAATTTCGGAGGTTGAACAAGAAGATGGATGAGCTAAATGATAAGAAAGTGAAGTCATTTTGACTGCCACAAATAACCCAAAGAAAGATGGGTCACGAACTAGATATATAGAGCCATCGAGTTTCGAGGATGATGAAGTGTCAAATCAGTCCATGAGGAGATGTCCAAGGAAGGAGGAACCAAGAGCTTGGAGACATGAGCATAATGAAAAGAAAGTCAAACTTGCACCTTTATCTCCAATGGAGGTGTATTTTGAACAATTGAAATTATCCAAAAGTTCACATGGGGATTTGGGAAGTGAGACAAATAAAAAAATTGAGTGTAAAAAGGCCAAAAGTGAAAATAATATAAATAAAGGCCCAATGGTGAGTGATTGCACAGTAAGAAAAATAAAGAGGAAAGTGCAATAGAAAAAAGTGAGAAGAGTGAAAAGAAAAAAAGTTTTAATGCAAAAGAGAGAGAAGTCAGTAGCGCATTCTTAGGCAAAAAAGCAATATTATTAGTGAGGTTTCGAGAAGTTTTGCTTTGTGAAACTAACCTTAACCCCGATTTGCCTAGTGTTTTTGTCTCTTCATTGGTGGACTTTGATGAGAAATCAAAATTGCATGGAGTGCCTAGAACTATTAAATATGATAGTTATGCGGAACCCCAAGCTTAAAGAAATTGTAATCCGAACACACAAGATGATATGGAACAAACCTTAGGTAAAAAACCCGCCCTATAGCACTTCTAAATAACAATTGTATCTAGCAACACTAATTAGAAGGCAAAAAATGAAATTGAAATTCCCCACAAAGTAAATACCTTTGATAAGAAGATCAATTCCCAACGCAACAAGTAGAAGAACAACTATCCTCACTTGGAACACACAAGTCTTGTTTTCAACAAGAGTAGATTCTCAATAATCAATAATCAAGTTTTTTTTACAAGCTAGTAACCTCCATTTTATATAGAGCTTAGGGTTAGGTTAAGAATCAATCTAGACCATAAAATAATTAGGAAAGTAATCCTAAGGCTTAAAACTAACCCTAAATAAATATAATATGAAAATAGCAATTATTACAAAACTGCCATTATAATTCGAAAATAGCTAAAATTACGAAACTGGCATTATAAGATGCTTATTTTTAAAACTACGTCGTTTCGTCTCCACAACTCCGGAGCATTATTACCACCTTCATCCCTTGCTTGGACATCATGCTTAAATCATTATTTGTTGCTCCAATGGTAGAATATGGCTCTATCATGCCCGCATCATTCTCTCCCTTTTCAAAAAGATTCGTCCTCGAATCTGTATCTATATCGAAAGGAAAAATATCTGAATCATTGAAAGTAGCAGACTCATTGTACTCACCCTGAAGGAATATTTTGTATTCTTTGTCATTGATTCTTTCAAGCACTTGAAACGGTCGATTGCCTATAGCATCCAACTTAGAATTCCTTTTGTTAGGAAACCTTTCTTTCCTCAGGTGTACCCAAACCCATCTCCTGGTTTGAATATCCTCCATGTGTCATCCCAAAAATCTTTCAAACCGGGACTCAAAAACTCCACATCCCTATCATACTTAATAGTTTTAGGCACTCCACGGAATTTTGATTACTCATCAAAGATCTGCAATAAAGAGACAAAAACACTAGGCAAATCGGGGTTAAGGTTAGTTTCACAAAGAAAAACCTCTCGAAACCTCACTAACAATATTGCTTTCTTGCCTAAGAATGCACTCTTGATTTCTCTCTCTTTTGCATAAAAACTCTTTTTCTTTTCACTCTTCTCACTTTTATCTCTTGCACTTTCCTCTTTATTACTAGTGCAATCACTCTCCATTGGGCTTTTATTTTTATTCTTTTCACTCTTGGTCTCTTTATACTCAATTCTTTTATTTGCCTCACTTCCCAAATCACCATGGGAAACTTTGGATAGTTTCAATTGTTCAAGATACACCTGTTTTGGAGATAAGGGTGAAACTGTGACTTTCTTTCCATTGTGTTCAAAAGAATACTTATTCTCAAAACCTTCATGGATAGTCCTCCTATCGGATTGCCATGGTCTACCCAACAAAATATGCCCCGCTTGCATTGGTACTACATCACACAAAACCTCATCACTATACTTTCCAATAGAAAGTGCAACTTTCACTCTCTTATTTACCTTAATCTCCCCACTATCATTCAACCATTGTAACCTATAAGGGTTAGGGTGTTTTTCACATACTAGTCCCAACTTCTCAACCAAAGTAGTACTAGAAACATTAGCACAACTACCCCCATCAATGATTAAACTACATGTTTTACCACCCACAAAACATCTAGTGTGAAAAATATTATCTATTTGTTCTAGCCCCTCTTCCTTCACCTTCAAATTTAAAACCCTCCTAATTATTAGGGACACTCCAACTACAGGATACTTTACATCCCCATCCTCACTAGAATCATACTCTAATGGTGGCCTTTCCTCATCGGACTCAGACTCCGACATTACTTCATTACCCCTCATCAACATAGTTTTCCTATTTGGACATTCGGAAGCAATATGCCCAAACCCTTGACATTTAAAACATTTAATTTCCCTATGTCTAGAAGTACTAGAAGTGTTAGGATTAGGAGTACCTCTTGTTAGGTTGGCACTCTTATCCTTGAACTTGGATGCATCTCCAATTTTCTCTTTGGTCTCCAAGTTCTTCTTTCTCTTATTGTCGTCATACTTGTTCCACTTCGAATTGGAGCTTCAAATCCCTTTTGACAACCCTTCACTTCTCAATTGCATTTCCACTTTAATAGCCATGTTGACCATTTCTTCCATTTCTACATATGGATGTAGATCAACCACCTTGGCAATATCTTTGTTCATCCCACTTAGAAATCTTGCCATTGTAGCTTCTCTATCCTCTTCAATTTTGGCCTTTATCATAATCATATCCATCTCTTTGTAATACTCCTCTACGGACCTTGACCCTTGTATGAGTCTCTGTAACTTTTGATGAAGCTCTCTATAGTAATAGGATGGTACAAACCTCTTCCTTATAATTCTCTTCATCTCATCCCAAGTTGAGGCCGGTTCTTCTCTATATCTCCTCCTTGACTGTATAAGTTGCTCCCACCAAACTAGAGCATAGTTGGTGAACTCCACTGCAGCTAGTTTAACATTCTTCTCCTCAGAGTAATTGTGACAATCAAATATTAACTCTACCTTCTTTTTCCATTCCAAGTATGCCTCGGCATCACTTCTTCCCTTGAATGGCAGAATGTGCATCTTAATCGAACTTAGGTTGTCATCCCTTCCCTCTTTTGGCTCCTCTCTCCTAGGTCTTCTTCTTACAGTTTGAACTTCATACTCGTCTTCATCGGAAACAATTACTTTTTGTCTATTGGGTCGTGTTCCTTCCCTTCTAGTAGTATTGGACATGACCATGGTCATCTCCCTTATTTACTCCATCATCTCATCTGTAATGACCAGAATTTTTGCTTACTCTTTTTCTTTGTGTTTTGGACTAGGTTGACCATTTGGGAGCTTAATATTGACTTTTTATTTGGGAATTTTTTTACTTGAAACTTATCAAGATTACCGTAGAGGACATCACCACGAGTCCGTAGACTATCAGCACGCCCAAATCGGAGTTATACTAGGTATTTTGTTTAGGTGTGCTGGCACTCTAATCCTTATTCTTGAAATCGAAGCTCTTCTTTTTGTCCTCAGGTTTCTCCCACATTAAATTCCATATAGAGTTGGAATTTGAGAAGCTTCGGGTATTCCCTTTTCTTTTAATTTGCGTTTCCACCTTGATTGCCATGTTCACCAAGTCTTCTATCCTTACATATGGATGTAGTTCCACAGTGTCAGCAATCTTTCTATTGAGTCCACTTAAGAATCGAGCCATGGAAGCCTCTCGTTCCTCATCTATGTTTGCTCGGATTAGGAGCATCTCCATCTCCTTGTGGTAATCTTCTACCGTCTTTGTTCCTTGTGAGAGCCGTTGTAACTTTTGGTGTACCTCCCGGTAATAAGAAGATGGTACAAATCTTCTTCTCATCACCCTTTTCATCTCTCCCCAAGTTACAATTGGATCTTCAGCATATCTCCTCCTAGTCTGCAATAATTGTTCCCACCAAACCAAAGCATAATCGGTAAACTCTACAGCGGCGAGTCTTACCTTCTTCTCATCCGAGTAGTTGTGGCAAGCAAAAATTAGTTCAACCTTGCTTTCCCACTCCAAATATACTTCAGCGTCATGTCTCCCCTTGACTGGTGGTATTTGCATCTTTATGGAGCTTATGTTGTCGTCCCTCCTTTCTCTCAGCTCATGTCTCCTAGCCCTTGGTTCCTCCCTCCTTAGACATCTCCTCATTGAATGATTTGAGACTTCATCATCCTCGGAAACTGATAGTTCTATATCTCTAGTCCGCAAACCATCTCTCCTTGTGTTATTTTTGGCGGTCATAGAGACTTCATTTACCTTATCATTTAAGTCATCCATCTTCATGTTTAACCTCCGTAATTCTTCTGTGAAAGCCTTGTATAAGAGCTTCATGTCCGGTGTCATCTCCTTTTCGTGCTCTTCCTCGGAATAAGCGGCTTATTTTCCTTCTCTTCTTGACATCTTACTTTCTACAAGACAAGATTAGTAAAAGAAAATCCTTACTTCTCTCCCTCACATGTTTCACTCTTTTTAAGGGTAACTATGCTCGTGTTTCACTCAATTTTGGCTTTTACCCTCAATGTGCTCACCACTCAACCATTTTACCACTCACAATCTCTTTAATCAAGTTGCACTTTAGAGTTAAACACAACAAATCAAAGCAAGAAAAANTACTTTCTACAAGACAAGATTAGTAAAAGAAAATCCTTACTTCTCTCCCTCACATGTTTCACTCTTTTTAAGGGTAACTATGCTCGTGTTTCACACAATTTTGGCTTTTACCCTCAATGTGCTCACCACTCAAGCATTTTACCACTCACAATCTCTAGAATCAAGTTGCACTTTAGAGTTAAACACAAAAAATCAAAGCAAGAAAAAACAAATTGATGCAGAACCCCAAGCTTAAAAAATTTGTAATCCCAACACACAAGATGATATGGAACAAACCCTAGGTGAATACCCGCCCTATAACAACCTCAAGATAACAATTGTATCTAGCAACACTAATTAGAAGGCAAAGAATGAAATTGAAATTCACCACAAAGTAAATACCTTTGATAAGAAAATCAATTCCCAATGCAACAAGCAGAAGAAGAACTATCCTCACTTGGAACACACAATTCTTGTTGAAAACAAGAGTAGATTCTAAATTATCATTAATCAAAGTTTTTTTACAAACTGGTAACCCCCCTTTATATAGAGATTAGGGTTAGGTTAAGAATCAATCTAGATCATAAAATAATTAGGAAAGTAATATTAAGGCTTAAAACTAACCCTAAATAAATATAATCCCAAAATAGCAATAATTACAAAACTGCCATTATAATCCAGAAATAGCAATAATTACGAAACTGCCATTATAATCCGAAAGTAGCTAAATTACAAAATGGCCATTATAATCCGAAAATAGCTAAAATTATGAAACTGGCATTATAAGATGCTTATTTTTAAAACTACGTCGTTTCGTCTCTGCAACTCCTGAGATTCAATACCACCCTCATCCCTTGCTTGGACATCATGCTTAAATCATAATCTTTTGCTCCAATGGTAGAATATGGCACTATGATGCCCGTATCATTCCTTTCCTCTTCAAAAATATTCATCCTCAAATCTGAATCCATATCGAAAGGAAAAATATCATAAACATTTAAAATAGTGGACTCATTGTACTCACTCTGAAGGGCGATTTTGTATGCGTCATCATTGACTCTTTCAATCACTTGAAACGGTTTATCTTCTCTAGCATCCAACTTAGATTTCCTAAGGTTAGGAAACCATTTCTTCCTTAAATATACTCAAACCGAATCTCTTGGTTTGAATATTCTCCATGTGTCATCCAATAAAACTTTTCCAAAGACACTCAAAAATTCCACATCCCTATCATATTGAATAGTTCGAGGCACTCCAAGCAATTTTGATTTTTCATCAAAGTTCTACAATAAATAGACAAAAACAATAGGCAAATTGAAGTTAAGGTTAGTTTCACAAACCAAAACCTCTCGAAACCTCACTAGCAATATTGCTTTCTTACCTAAAAATGCACTATTGACTTCTCTCTCTTTTGCATTAAAACTCTATTTCTTTTCACTCTTTCCTATTGCACTTTCCTCTTTATTTTTCTTACTAATGCAATCACTCACCATTGGGCCTTTATTTATATTGTTTTCACTATTGGCCTCTTTATACTCAATTTTTTTATTTGCCTCACTTCCCAATTCCCCATGTGAACTTTTGGATAATTTCAATTGTTCAAAATACACCACCATTGGAGATAAAGGTGCAACTGTGACTTTCGTTTCCTTATGCTCATGTCTCCTAGCCCTTGGTTCCTCCCTCCTTGTGCGTCTCCTCATGGAATGATTTGAGACTTCATCATCTTCGGAACCTGATGGCTCTATATCTTTAGTTCGCAAACCATCTCTCCTTAGGTTATTTGTGGCGGTCATAAAGACTTCACTTACCTTATCATTTAGCTCATCCATCTTCATCTCTTTCTAATACTCCTCTACGGACATAGACCCTTGTGTGAGTCTATGCAACTTTTGATGAAGCTCTCTATAGAAATATGATGGTACAAACCTCGTCCTCATAATTCTTTTCATCTCATCCCAAGTAGAGACCGGATCTTCTCTATACCTTCTCCTTGACTGTATAAGTTGCTCCCACCAAACTAGAGCATAGTCGGTGAACTCCACTGCGGCTAGTTTAACCTTCTTCTCTTCAGAGTAATTGTGACAGTCAAATATTAACTCTACCTTCTTTTCCCATTCCAAGTATGCCTCGGCATCACTTCTTCCCTTGAAAGGCAGAACGTGAATCTTAATCGAAATTAGGTTGTCATCCCTTCCTCATCTTGGCTCCTCTCTCCTAGGTCTTCTTCTTACAGTTTGGACTTCATACTCGTCTTCATCAAAAACAATTACTTCTTGTCTCCTGGGTTGTGTTCCTTCCCTTCTAGTAGTATTGGACATGGCCATGGTCATATCCTTCATTTGCTCTATCATCTCATCCATCCTAGATATCAATGTTTCTTCCATCCTAGAAGTCAATCTCTCTTCCATTATTCTATACTCACCCTCCAAAGATTGTTGTAAGAGCTTTGGATCTAGTGTTGCCATTTGTTCTTTGTCTAAAGTAGAAACTCCCTTTTCGTCTCTTTTAGACATTCTTACATACTCCCTTACGTGTTTAACTCAACAATGGTAAACCCTCGTGTTACACACAAATTTGGCTTTTACCCTCTTTATGCTCATCACTCAAGCCTTTTACCACTCAAGTCTTGTTCACCAAGTTGAAGAATTAGGAGTACCTTTAGGTGTGCTGGCACTCTTATCATTATTCTTGAAATCGAAGCTCTTGTTTTTCTCCTCAGGTTTCTCCCACTTTAAATTTCATTTAGAGTTGGAATTTGAGAAGCTTCAGGTAGTCCCTTTTCTTTTAAGTTGCTTTTCCACCTTGATTGCCATGTTCACTAAGTCTTTTACCCTTACATATGGATGTAGTTCCACTGTGTCGGAAATCTTTGTATTGAGTCCACTTAAGAATCGAGCCATGGAAGCCTCTCGTTTCCCATCTGTGTTGGATTGGATTAGGAGCATCTCCATTTCCTTGTGGTACTCTTCTACAGTCCTTGTTCCTTGTGAGAGCCACTGCAACTTTTGGTGTACCTCCCGGTAATAAGAAGATGGTACAAATCATCTTCTCATCACCCTTTTCATCTCTCCCCAAGTTACAATTGGATCTTCACCATATCTCCTCCTAGTCTGCAATAATTGTTCCCACCAAACCAAAGCATAATCGGTAAACTCTACAGTGGAGTGTCTTACCTTCTTCTTATCCGAGTAGTTGTGGCAAGCAAAAATTAGTTCAACCTTGCTTTCCCACTCCAAATATACTTCAGCGTCATATCTCCCCTTGAATGGTAGTATTTGCATATTTATGGAGCTTATGTTTTCGTCCCTCCTTTCTCTCGGCTCATGTCTCCTAGCCCTCGATTCCTCCCTCATTGGATGTCTCCTCATTGAATGATTTGAGACTTCATCATCCTTGGAAACCAATAGCTCTATATCTCTAGTCTAACAATCTCTCCTTAGGTTATTTGTGGCGATCATAGAGACTTCATTTACATTATCATTTAACTCATCCATCCTCATGTTTAACCTCCGCAATTCTCCTATGAAGGCCTTGTATAAGAGCTTCATGTCCGGTGTCATCTCCTTTTCGTGCTCTTCCTCAGAATGAGCGGCTTTTTTTCCTTTTCTTCTTGACATCTTAGTTTCTACATGACAAGATTAGTAAAAGAAAATCCTTAATTCTCACCCTCACGTGTTTCACTCTTTTTAATGGTAACTACGCTCGTATTTCACACAATTTTGGCTTTTACCCTCAATGTGCTCACCATTCAAACCTTTTACCACTCACAATCTCTAGAATCAAGTTACACTTAAAAGTTAAACACAAGAAAAACAAATAGCAAGTATCACAATCTCAAAACCAACCAAAGAAAGAAATTAGATCGAAAGAAAAGCAAAAATAATAATTAGAGTAATGGAAAGCAAATATTACCCTAAACAAAAAGAATAAAGAATAAAAAAAATTCGGATTTTTTTTAGATGCCTTGCGGACAGACTTGCCCAGGTGTGACCCCAGGTGCTACCCCAGGCCCCTGGTAGTGCGAATATGTTTTTTTATTTTTTGACTTCATCTTTTCTCTAAATAAAAAAAATCCAAATCAACAAGATAAAATAAAACACATGGATCAAACACAACCCTTTTTTTTTTTGGAATCAAAGTATGATGAACGAAAAACACAAAGAAATTGAAAACAAAGATAGATAGGTACTTATCTCATCCAATGCTCCGATACCAATTGATGTGGAACCCCAAGATTAAAGAATCTGAAACCCCAAAACACACAAGAAGTATTGTAACAATAATTGGAAACAAGAACCCGCCCTACCAAACCCTTAGATAACTTGTATCTAAAAACGTGGATTAGAAGGCTAAGGAAAGAGAAGAACAATTTTCACAAAGTATTTCAACTTTGATAAAAGAATTCAACTCATAATGCAACAAAAGAAGAAATTGATTCCTCACCTTGCAAGAACACTCTTGGGAGCAATAAGAAAATTAATTCTTTCAATTGATTAAAAACTAAAATCTATAATCTGTCGTACAAAAGAATTGATCCCTTTTATATAGGGATTAGGGTTAGATCAATAATCAATCTAAACTATTAAATATTAAGAAAGTAATCCTAATGCTGAAAACTAATCCTAAATAAATAAAATACTAAAATAGCAAATATTAAAACTGTCATTATGATCCAAAAATAGCTAAATTACGAAATTGCCATTATAATTCGAAAATAGCTAAAATAACGAAATTGCCATTATAAGATGCTTATTTTTAAAATGACGCTATTTCGTCTCCGTAACTCCCGAGCATCATTACCACCTTCATCCCTTGCTTGGACATCATGCTTAAATCATCATTAGGCCTCGAAAAAGTGTTCAAATCATTTGGAAACTTGAATCGATCTTCATCCATAATTCTTTTCACAAGTCCAAGCATTCCTTCTTTGATCTTCTTAGCTCAAGAACGCGACACTTGGCAACGTAATGTACTTATCATGAACATCCATGCTAGAAGAGCGCTCGATGCCCACATCATTCCCTCCCTCCTCAAAAAGATTCATCCTCGAATCTGCATCAATGTCAAAAGGAGAAAGATCAGCAACATTAAATGATACGGACACATTATACTCACCTGGAAGATCAATCTTGTATGCATTGTCATTGATCCTCTCGAGCACTTGAAAAGGTCCATCACCTCTAGCATGTAACTTAGACTTCCTTTTGTTATGAAACCTTTCCTTCCTCAAATGTACCAAACCCAATCACCTGGTTCAAATATCACTTGTTTGCGCCTTTTATTAGCCTTTTGCGCAGTTAACTTATTATTCTTCTCAATCTGTAGTCGGGCCTTCTCGTGTATAGCTTTAACTAAGTCCGCCTTCTTTTGTCCATCTAAGTTAGCAAGTTCACTCAAAGGTAAAGGCATCAAATCCAATACAGTTAAAGGATTAAAGCTATATACAATCTCAAAAGGTGAAAATCCAGTAGAAGAATGAATAGTACAGTTATAAACAAATTCAAGAAAAGGCAAACAATCTTCCCAAGATTTTAAGTTTTTACCAACTACAGCACGCAATAAAGCACCTAAAGTTCTATTCACCACTTCTGTTTGTCCATCGGTTTGTGGATGACAAGTAGTAGAATACAAAAGTTTAGTACCCAACTTTCCCCACAAAACTTTCCAAAAGTGACTCAAGAACTTGACATCTCTATCCAAGCATTTCCTCTTTGATCTTCTTAGCTCGAGAATGCGTCACTAGTCCACTTGGCAACGTAAGGTCCTTATCACGAACATCAATGCTAGAAAAGCGCTCGATGCCCACATCACTTAGGATTACTTTCATAATATTTAATGGTTTAGATTGATTCTTGATCTAACTCTAATCCTTATATAAAGGGGGATCAATTCTTTTGTAAGACAGATTATAAATTTTAGTTTTTAATCAATTGAAAGAATTAATTTTATTATTGCTCTCAGGAGTGTTCTTGCAAGGTGAGGAATCAATTTCTTCTTCTTATTTAATTAGGAGTTGAATTCTCTTATCAAAGTAGAAATACTTTGTGGCGATTGTTCTTCTCTTTCCCTAGCCTTCTAATCCAAGTTTTTAGATACAAGTTATCTAAGAGTTTGGTAGGGCGGGTTCTTGTTTGCAATTATTGTTACAATACTTCTTGTGTGTTTTGGGGTTTCGGATTCTTTAATCTTGGGGTTGCTCATCATCCTCTCTGAGTTACAATGGCTTGATGATGATCCAATTAAAAGGTTCCATCATTCTAACTTTCTATAATGATATCTTCATGACAAAGAAAAGCCAACATGAACTGAAAGAAGCTTGGATAGGGTGGCTTTGATAACATAACCAATACAAAGTCATGGTATTTATGTCCAAGCCATCTAGATAGATGAATTTTTTTGTCCAAATCTTGAATTGGTTTGTTGATTGCAGATAGGTTCTCTCACAAAGAGTTAAACTTTTAAGTATTAATCCATAAAGAGATTTCCTTTCTTCAAAATCATAAGTGTGCCCCAAGATGACTTGCAGAAAAATTGCTTTCTAGCTCCTTCTCCTGGTGTTGGCAACATTGTTCTTCAATTTCCTTCCAAACTTAAAATGCAGTATCCATACCAAAAGTGAAACTCGAGACATCTATGACATAGTTCTAAGTAGCCAAGTAAAAAGGAGTCCATCTTTTAGTTTCTATCAGACGGTGATACACTCCAAGATTTTTAACTAATGGTGAGACTTGTGCAAGCCATAAAAGATAATAGTTTGATTAAAATGAAACTAGAACATTGACGGAAATGTTGAATTGTAAGTTTTGGTTCAACGAGTGTAGCTACATATAGGTTAATAATGGAGGATGTTCCATGCTTTGATGCCATAATGAATATTTAGATGAATATTAACTTGTATTAAACTTAAAGATTTTCTTTCTATACATTACTGCATAATTAGTTTACAATTATTATACTACTACATCGTAATTGGATCACATCAAATGTAACAAATGATTTATGTAATGGAAATAAATAGAACAATTATCCTTTAACTGTGTTACCAAAATAAATCTATTTAGAGTCCTTAAGAGAGTGAAAATCATTGTGAAGTAAATCAAAGCAATGAGGACCACAACGTTTACCTTGAAAAGGAATCCTGAAATTTTTTTCTCAGTTGCGAAAGAGGACCATGATGATTTTATTCTCTACAGTGTGCTCATTATTGAGCATATTTGGTGGGTCATAAATGAATTATGTTACAAGGAAATCCAAATTTTGTTGGAAAAGTCGGTCAGTTTGGTGAGATAGAGGTTTCTTGAATTTAAGCAAGCTTTTAATAGTTTGATGGACCATAAGGATGTGAATTCAAGCAAGTCTGTAGCGAAGAACTATAACCCTTCTCCGTGGGAAACCCTGAAAATCAATTCGGATGCGGCGATGAGAGGAAATGGCAGTTTCCTGGACATTATGGTTAAAGACGAGGCTGGAGACCTAGTGGATGCTCACTCCTTCAAGGTCAACACACAGGACCCAATGATTGTTGAACTTTTGGCTGTTTGGCAAGCTCTTACAGTTAGTGTGCAATATGGATGGAAAAATATTTGCTATGATATAGATTCAAAGACACCTGTCCAAAGCTTGAACGATGGCAACTTTAATGGGCTTCATTGGTCGACGGAATCGATCACTAATGATACTGCAAGGCTTTGTAGGTTTTTTGATAAAGTTAGCTTTTTGTGGTGTTACAGAAATTGTAATAGACTCACCCATGTGGCTACTAAGTGGGCTACTGAGAACGACTTTGGTAGTCTCATTCGTGAGGAGTTTTATCCTCAAGCTGTTTTTGACTATATGACTCATGATAAAAAGGCTATATCCTCTACCTGAGTCGGGGCCTTCTTCATTTCTAGTCTTTGCCCTTTCTTTTGGTTTTAATGAAACCTTCTCTTTTCTCAGCCAAAAAAAAAAAGTCCTTGTCTAGGATGCCTCTTAAAGCCTTGTCTTAGAAACTACACTGTGTACAATATCATATACCTCCTTGAATGTAGGCATTTAATCTTCCATTCTTGCTTGATTTTGCACATTTATATTTAATATTAATTTTTTGATTTCTTTCCTTAACATGCCTCATCAAACTGGAGTGACAATGAAGATGAACACACAGCATGCTTTGAGAAAGAAATGAAGGAAATACATACTCAGCTTTTTTTTAGCCCTTCTAAGGTTAAATTCATATTATTTTTTTTATTTTTTTTCAATTACATGTTTAAGGTCTGACCTATGAAATATATATTTTTCCATTGATTGTCATGATCAATAGGTTTTTCTAACATCAATCCAAAAATTAAGGCAAAATAAACCTATTTGTCAAATTGCTTGCTTTTTTGTTTTGTTTTGTTTTTATTTTTTTTAGATTCAACATCTGAAACTCTCTTTTTAGGGATTAGAATTTTTTTATTTTTTTAGGATTCAATAAAAAGAAAATTAGTACATTGGCAAATACAATTTGAAATGATTTTCAATTTGGTATTTTTTTTTTCCCTTCAAGATTGTAGTTATTTTGAGTCATTTGCATTGGTGGTCATTTATCTTTAGTACGTTTTGCACACTTAATTTTGATTCTTTTTTTAGACATTTTTATTCTGTAAGTTCGGTTTCTTCTGCACCGTCAGTATTTTGCCTATTTTTCATCCATAATTTCATTAAGTAACAGGGATTAAAGTGAAAATTCGACATAGATATGAGAGTAGACATGAAAAAAAAAATTTAAAGATAAAATATTTTTAAATTGATAATGGTTTTAAAATGTAATATATTGTATTTATAAAGTTAAAAATATTAATAAAAATATTTTAAAAGATGTTGAAGTTTATTTTTTTATCCAAAAAGAATTTAAAATTTTAAATATTTTACAACTTATGAAATTTTAAATATTTTTTTCATACATAACTATGTTTAAAAATTTGAATTGGATATTGAAGCTTTAAAATTATTTTAAGAGAATATGAATTAAAAACTAAATTTAAACATATTATAATCATTTTTTGAAATAAAAATTAAATTTTGTTATAATAAATAAATAAAGGAAGTAATAAAGAAATTTTATCAGGTAACAAATGGTTTTAAGAATAAAATTTTTAAAATAAAATTTAGGGATATTTACATCACATGTACCTAAACTATGTCAGGTGTGACAAGTAGATACCTAAACTTTTTTTTTTTTGGCAAATCAGTATCCAAACTGATGAAAGTGTGCTGCCGATAATACTTAAGCCCTAATCAGTCCAGATTCCTCCGTTATTAGCACGTGAAAATCATGTGCAGGGGTAAATATTGTAATTTTGCACTCCTAAACACCCCAAAATATTATTATTTTCTTTTTAATAAAAAAAAGCAACCAAACTCCATCACTCGGATTCAATTCACCAACTCCAAAGCCCACCCGACATCTGGTGCAGAAGCGCTCGACTGTTCCGGTGAGTTTTCCCTACTGAGTTTCGCATACATTTTTGCTCGCAGATTTTTCCCAGACTCCATCCTCTCCATGGCAGGTTCTTCCTCACAAAACTAGTTCTTAGAGATCAACTGCACTCAGTCCTGACCGAGTCGTCTTCGTTCGAGTTGGGGTCGAAGGTAGGCTGTAGAATCTTGGTCGAAGAGTCGATTCACCACGTGGAGAACTAAACCTAGATCCCATTTGGACACCCCACGAAGGAGAATTCATTTTCAAACATTAATTTGATAAACTATTAATTTGCCGAAGCAGATTATAAAATGCCTGTGTAATCTTCCAAAGGAATATAAATCGCCTATTAAAATCCAAGGCAAAATATAACCATTTTTGTTGAGCAGAAATTCACTCCCCACATACCCTGTTGACTTGTAAATGGCCTGTCCCCAAGACGCATGGGCTGCAGATATAGTATTTATGCAACCAAAAAAAAATTTTGGATACTTGACAAATTTGTTTTTACATTCTAATTTTCAGAGAAATTCTTTGTTTCTTTCTTCCTCTCCATAAAATTTCACCTTCAGCCACACTATCATCCCTCTCACAGATGCCCCCTCTAAGGTACAACTTCCATTCAAATTACTAACCTCCATAACCAAAAAAAAGGTTGCAAAATGACCAAACTCCAGAAAATACAATTAAAATAAATGATATAATTAAATAACATGGTCTCTACAATAAGAAACAAATATCAAAGTTACCATTGAGCAAACAGCTTTTGTGTTTCCATCTTTCCGAAAACACTATACACAAATTGCATTTGCCATAGAATTTTAGTAATAGATAATTAAACATTATCAGAAAGGATTAACAGTCCATCGTTGCACCATGAAATCGAATTTTGCCCTAAATTAGACATCAAGTTGAATGAATTGTCAAAACGCTCAAGGTCCAGAAAATAATCGTAGATGCGAATGGAAAAGGGCAGATTAAGAGAAAGTCGGAAAGTACTTTTGGATGACCAATGGAAGAAGAATGAAGACAGCACGGAGAGGTCCTTCAGAGTTCAAACTTGAAAAACCAAATAGGGCACTGTTCAGAGGAGCGCTGATGTCGTTGGTCAATCATCAAGACAGGTTCATACTCCGATGCTTATTTTATTGGTTGCTTTTTTTTAAAAAAAGAAAATAATAATAATAATAATAATAAATTTTGGAACTTATTAAAAGAAAATAATAATATTTTGGGGTGTTTGGGAGTGTAAAATTACAATATTTACACATGCACATGATCTTCATGTGCTGATAACAGAAGAATCTAAACGGATTAGGGCTTAGGTATTAACGGCACTACACTTTCATCAGTTTTGGTACTGATTTGCAAAAAAAAAGTTTAAGTACCCACTTGTCACACCCAACATAGTTTAGATACCTGAGATGTAAATATCCTTATAATTTATGTAGATTATATAAAAAAAAATTATCTCAGATTCTTTTAAGAAAATATTCAAAAAAATTAGGAATTATTCAATTTTTCCTATAATTTTCTTCAAAATAAATATAATTTATTATATTTTTAAATAATTATAAATTTTGAAAAATAATTTTTCTTTTAAAACATTTATTTTTATTTTTTTGCATTTAAAGTTTCGCAACTATGTCGAATTTGCACCGGTCCCTCCTCCTACGAAATGCATTTTGGATGTATGGAAAATGACAAAATGACTAGTGGTGCAAAAGAAACCAAACTTGAGGGACAATTTTGAAAAAAAAAAAAAAACATCAGAACTAAGGAGATCTGGTAAATTTTAACCCAATACGTTAACACAATACGAATCCACCTGTATTTTTATGGGTTCGGATTTGTGTATAACGGATTGGGTTGGTAATGGGTCAACCCGTTAAAAACTCATTATGTTAACGGGTTTTAACTGGTGACCAGCGAAAAACCCGTTTCACTAGTTAAGTTTTTTTATTTAATTTTTTTTTATGAGTTCGGATTTGTGTATAACGGATTGGGTTGGTAATGGGTCAACCTGTTAAAGACCCATTATGTTAACGAGTCTTAACTGGTTAACCTGTGAAAAACCCGTTTAACCAGTTAAGTTTTGTTTTTTTTTTAATTGCGTAGACAATAAAAGTTTATAAGTTGAAGGAGAGGATTTAAAAAGAATATAATATTTATGATTTATGATTTATGAATACTTACTCAACTTATATATCTATTTCTTCTATATTTTGCAAATTGTATGATTATGCTGTTTTGGTTAATTGTAAATATTAATTTTCAAACTTTGTAAGAATGGAAGTGATGCGGAACCCCAAGATTAAAGAATCTGAAACCCCAAACACACAAGAAATATTGAACAGTAATTGGAAACAAGAACCCGCCCTACCAAACCCTTAGATAACTTGTATCTAAAAACGTGGATTAGAAGGCTAGGGAAAGAGAAGAATAATCGCCACAAAGTATTTCTACTTTGATAAGATAATTCAACTCCTAATGCAACAAGAAGAAGAAATTGATTCCTCACCTTGCAAGAACACTCCTGGGAGCAATAGGAAAATTAATTCTCTCAATTGATTAAAAACTCAAATCTGTCTTACAAAAGAAATTTGATCCCCCTTTATATAAGGACTAGGGTTAGATCAAGAATCAATCTAAACCATAAAGTAATTAGGAAACTAATCCTAAGAAAATTAGGAAAGTAATCCTATGGAAATTAGGAAGGTAATCCTAAGGCTAAAAACTAACCCTAAATAAAAATAATCCGAAAATAGAAATAATTACAAAACTGCCATTATCAGCCGAAAATAGCTAAATTACGAAATTGCCATTCTAAGTTGTTTATTTTTAAAATGATGTCGTTTCGTCTCCGCAACTCCCGAGCAGCATTACCACCTTCATTCCTTGCTTGGACATCATGCTTAAATCATCATATTTTGCTCCAATGGTAGAATATAGCTTTATGATGCCCGCATCAGGAAGTAGATTGATATATCTTTGTGTGAAGCTATTTGATTGGATATGTGTTAAAAAATAATATATTTTTAACTTTCTATTTTCTTGCCCATGTGTTGGACCACACATAAAATTCTGTAAAAAAAACTTATAATTTTAATGCAAAATGCTGTGTAAAAGCTTAAATTATAATTTTTTGTGATTATTATTTGAATCAGTATTCTCCATCTCAATTAGGTCTTATATATTTGTCGTCTTATATATATATATTTTTTATTTTTATTTTTGTGTATTTGTATGTCTGGAGCTTTCATATTCATAAGGTTGCTCCACTTTTGTTGCCATTCCAATGTTGTTATCAGGACACAATTGATTTTGTATTTTTATTTTTATTTCTCCGTCTTCTTTTGCTATTTTTATCTACGATAGAGATGTTGTAGTACACTATTCTTCATTTTTTTTGCTACATTTGACAAAACGCATTGTGTTTTGTTATTTTTGTAATATGTATTAAGTATGTTATTTTAATTTTATTATTGATTTATAATAAGATGTGAGTATTATATAATTTATACTTGTATTTTATTATATTATCTATTAACTAGTAATAAGTATTTTTTTTATTTTTATAAAAAATAATAATTTGTAATTAAGTTTACAGTGTTAATGGGTTGGGTAACGGGTTACACAGTAATTTAGGAATGAGTTTGGATTTGTAAATTTCAACACGAAAATTTAACGGATCAAATTTGGGTGAAATTTTATTAACACAATACAAAGTGACATTACACGAACATGAAACGATACGATACATTGCCAAATCTAGCTAAGAGTGTGCAAAACAAGCTAAAGATTATAACGGACCACCGGTTTAAAAACTCCTAGTTATTTAAGGTGCCTTTAACTATCATTAACTAATACTATATGAATATTTAAAATAAGTAAATTACTAAAAAATTTAAAATATTAAAAAACAACTTTATTAATTTAATCTTTATTAACGACATCTTAAATTCAATTGGAAAGAAATAATAAAAATGTAGAGACAACAAATTTTTAATAATAACTGTCCAAAAAATTCAAAATTTTATTTAATATAATAAAAAACAAAAACAAATTCTAATTTAGAAGGAAGAAACTAGATGGGAAAGAAATTCCAATTGAGTCAATTTCATTTTACTTTAACTGTCCAAATAATAACGATAATAAACTCTTATATATATATATAAATATATGTCAAAACATAACCAATTATATTTTAATTAAAAATATTCCACATATTGCTTATAAAATATTTATTAAATCTGTCATTATTATATAGGATTGATATCCTCAGTTAACCACTACTTGACGCTGAATTAGAGATATTTTTAGATAAAATATCTAAAATATGGAAAAATACGACATTTTCAAAGAAAAGTCGCTAAATAAGAAGGGGTTTGCAATATCAGTGATGCTTTAGTAAACAAGCGTCCCAAAATATTACACCAAACAGTGACACTTTAGTAAAGCGTGGCACAAAAGTGATGCTTTTTCAAACGAGCGTCGTAAAATGATGATGCTTTCTTATAAAGTGTCAGTAAAAGAGTTTAAGAGAAAGGAAGCTCTACAAAGACGTCGTCAAATGGTGACACTTCCATGACAAAGTGTCGCAAACTAGTCAAACATAAATGATGTTTTTCGGAAAAGCATCACCAATTAGTGATGCTTATTAACAAAATATTGCCATATGGTCCAACAAAAAAGACGCTTTATAAAAACATTGCCAAAAAGTCACGCTTTCATAACAAAGTGTCGCAAATTAGTAAAATAAAAAAGACATTTACCAAAATTGTCTCAAAAAATTAAATTAATTTTGATTCTTTTGTGAATAAGCGTCGAGAATGTTTCGAAGTATAAGGACGCTGTAATAAAGCGTCGCCTAATGGGGATACTTTTGAAGCAAGTGTTGCAAAAAATTAAAATATTTTTTTATTCATTTTTAAGAAGCATCACATCACAATACACTATGCAAAATTACGTTATTTAGCAATACTATATAAGATATGTTTCTAAACAAAATCCCTCGAAATGAAAAAAAAATACGACATTCTTGCTAAAATGTTAGTAAAGATGAGACAGACTTAAAATACTTGTGACATGTCTGAAAAAAAAAGGCTTTTCACATCTCAGAAAATGAACCAATTTTAATGTTTTTAGAAAGAAACATTGCCACATTTGGACTGCTTTATGAAGTCAGTGCAAATTACCAAAAGAAAAGTCACTATTTTTTTACTTTAGCAAAAAAGTCGCCATTTGAGGATGTTTTTGCTTAAGTGTTGCTAATTTGTGACGCTTTTGCTGAAATGTCACCATTTGAGGACACTTTTGCTGAAGCATTGCCATTTGGGAACCCTTTTGTTGAAGCGTAGCCATTTTGTGACACTTTTGCTAAAAACGTTGGCATTTTGTGATACTTTTGCTACAAGTGTCGCCATTTTGTGACGGGTTTGAGGCAAACGCCACACCTTTTCTTTTCTTTTTATTTCCCACTTTGTCTTCCCTTTTAGCTTTTCAGTTTCTACGATGTTGTTTTTTTAAAGCTTTTTCTCCGTTTTTGGCAAAAATCACCTCAAATCAAACAATAAAACATGATCGACAACAAGAAACAAGGATGATTGAAGAACTCTAAGTGCCAGGTAAATGTATTTTACAATTTTATTTTTAAAGTTTTATAGGATTTGTGTGTACCTTTTATGAGTTTGGTGTTTGTTGTTGGGTGTGCCAATTTTGATGCTTATGGTTTATGGGTGTGTTGATTTTGATGCTTGGGTTTGTGGAACATTGATGCTTGTGTTTGTGTCTTAGTGTGTGTGCCGATTTTGAACATTGTTTACATTTCTTCTAATGATGTTCCCTATTGTGATGATAATGAAGAACATCATTTGGAGAAATGCAAGTCCAGACCGATTAAGTGAAAAATGGCAATTACTAATTAATATTAATTTTAATACTACATATTTTATTTCAGTAAATTTATTCTATAGATTTTTTAAGAATAAATTATTTTTCTGGCTTTTTTTTTTTTAAATTGTTTCATATTTGCAATGCAATGGAATCAACTGGACACAAAATAATATCAACCTAATTAGACAAGAAGGGTTTGAAAATATGCTTTCATTTATGATATATTATAATTGTCATATATATCAATTAATTAACAATAGCATATATATTAATTTTCCATGTATATATTATATTGAAATTTAATTATTTATATTATTTAATAGTTATATGTATATTTTATTAGTTAACTCTATTGTAAATATATTGTGATTTTTGTGTACAAATATTAAATTTTATAATTTTTTTAAAATATTAATATTAATATCAAAATTAATTATGAAAAACGGATGATAATAAATGACATATTAAATTGACAAAAATTTCAAAGAGACACCGTTTTGAAATATCATTAAAAAGAAACATACTAACATAAAGCGACCCTTCCTATAAGAAAGGGTAGCCACTTTGGAAAAATGTTTAAATTTGTTAAAAAAATGTTATAATGCATCACAAAAAATAGCAAAAGGGCAACCCTTTTAGAACACAAGTGTTGCTCTTTTTGGCGAGTTTTAAATACTTTGCTACAAAAATTCGTACACGGCAACGCTTTTGGAACACAAAAATTGTTCTTTTTTGACAAATTTTTATATACTTCGTCACTAAAAGTCAAGACATCTTTAATTTAAAAGCGTTGCTTTTTTTGGTGAATTTTTTATTGAATTCGCCGTTAAAAGATAAGAGAGCAAAAAGCATTTCTATTTTTTTTTATCACATTTTTTCTTTTGCATTACAAAAAGCTCATAAGTGTGCTATTTTAATATTTTTTTTTTTAATTGAACGAGACTATGAAAATATCATTTTTAATGACGCTTTAAAAACATTTTTAAAACGTTGTTATTTATTAAATATAACGACGCTTTTTTTATATACTACTTTTAGGAATACGTCATTAAAAAAAGGCATATTAAAACGTTATCCTATCGATTTTGGGATATTTAAAAGCGTTAAATCATTTTTGTACAGTGAACAGTTATTAATTTGGGGGCATGTATCCTCCGCCACAATTTCTCTGACGGAGGCATGCGGTCTCAGATCACGTGAAGTGTCAACGTTGGAAGCTGTATATAGAACTGTTATGACGTAATCAGTGACTCAATTTTGATTTGTACGTTCTCAGATGTAAGCACCAAACAGCATGCAGACAAAGCTGATTAGCTGTTTTTGAAGGGTCAGCCTACAGTACAACTTATTATTTTGGTTGGACTGGTAGAACCATGCTCACATGTTGACAAGTGGCATCACAAAAGTCAATTTACCTGTGTAACCGGATATAACCGGTAGCAATATTACAAAATTTTTGGATTACATTACTCCATTGATAGACAAGTTACCTCACGTTTGAACAATGTTACCTCATTTCAGTTATATTACAATATTGATGGACCAAATTACGTGAGTTATGGAGAAATTACAGGTTCTTTGAACAAGATTACCACCTTTCGGTAGTGTTACAACGTTTATGGACTATTACATACTTTGCAGATTACTTTACTTTTTTATGGACAATATTACTTTGTTTTGGATACCATGTTCCAAAGCCCATTACTTTGTTCATGGATTAGTGTTACCTTCTTTATGGACCATGTCACCTCACTTGTGGATCGTATTACATCATTTCGGTTATATTACAATATTTATGGAACAAATTACGTCATTTATGGAGAAGTTACAGGTTCTTTGAACAATATTACCACCTTTCGGTATTGTTACAACGTTTATGGACAATGTTACATACTTTGCAGATTACTTTACTTTTTTATGGACAATATTACTTTGTTTTGGATAGCATGTTCCAAAGCCCGTTACTTTGTTCATGGATTAGTGTTACTTTCTTTATGGACCATGTCACCTCCCTTGTGGATCGTTGATGCGGGCATCATAGAGTCATATTCTAGCATTGGAACAAAATAAATTATCCACTTACCAAACTCCAATAGATAGTATAAGTACGAAATACCTTTATAATGGTATATATTTAAAGTTAATATATTTAAAAATTTATTTGTAGTTGATAGTAAATAATGACTATCTCATTCAATGATGCACAGCACATCTAGTTCATTAAAATTATAATAATTATGAACTTTGTTATTTGTCATTATCGGAGATGATTGTCAATGAGAATTTT
>QANX01000399.1:0-127657 GCA_003254975.1 Ochetophila trinervis
CTAGGGTTTTTTGTCCAGCCGAAAAGTCCCCCCCATTTTCCTTTCTTTTCCTATTTATTCCTTCATTGGATGGTTAGGATTGAAAGTTAAGAGTCTCCTCTTGGATGGTTGACACATGTCCCTTCCCTTTTATATTTGTTTTTGAGCTTACCATATTACT
Source organism: Ochetophila trinervis (assembly GCA_003254975.1). Classification (NCBI taxonomy): domain Eukaryota; kingdom Viridiplantae; phylum Streptophyta; class Magnoliopsida; order Rosales; family Rhamnaceae; genus Ochetophila; species Ochetophila trinervis. The sequence goes on from QANX01000399.1 coordinate 161, forward strand.
AGCACTGGGCCCACCACATAGAAATTAGGTGTCTATTGTACCACCTTGTCACAAGATCATCAGGCCTACAATTGAGGTATTTGGGCCTATTCTTGTTGGCAAAAATGCCCACAATAATAACCCCCAAATTGGTGCAATCTAGGGATTGGACCAATTTAAGAGATCGAATATACCTGTTAGGCGCGAATACCGAAGTTTGAAATTTGAATTTCAAATATATATATATATATATTTGGCTGCGTGTGCAACTTTTCCTGGGTCGATGGGATGTGCATTTAATGCACGTCTCACGTCGGCACGTTTCTCCCCCTTTTGCGCTGATTGAGACTCCCCCATCTCTTCATTCCTTTGCCATTCTCCTCTTCTTCCTCTCAGTTTGTCCATCGAAATTCCAGAGAAAACCTTTTCCCTTTCTTCCTTTCCTATCCGATTGAAAATTGAGTGACCTCACAGACCTTGTCGCCTTCCTTCGGCCTTTCTAACGACTCCGGCGAGGCTCCTCCTGTTCTTCATGGTCCTTCACTCCTCCTCCCTTGGCCAACCACAGGTTCTCTTTGTCTTTTCTTCTTCTTTTATTTTTTTTTTGTTGACTGTTTGAACAATGCTCCTCCCTCTAACCTTTGTTTTCCTCAGGTTCACATAAGAGAGAGGGCTTTCTCTAACCTTTGCTGCTCTTCGCCGTGCCTCCAGCTTTGTCATAAATCGAAAGGTATGAAGTGTCCTTTTCTTTTGTCTCTGTGTTACTGTTTTTTCGTTTTTCGCTTCTAGTTGGTGTGGCCTGTTGATACTCAAATCGGTTGGGGTTTTCTGTTTATGCGCTGTTGTTTTCGGTTTGTGTTGTGTTATTGTTGTCTGCGAATGTATTTAGTCTGTGAAGTTGTTATTGGGTGGAAGCCAAGGGTTTGGGTCGCTGTCCTGGGGCCTGGGTTGAGGCCAGGGTCTGAGTGGAAGCTATTGTGATGGGGCTGAAGCTTGGACCTTAGACGAGGCCACAGAACCGAGGCTGAAACGCAGGACCTAGGTTAAGGCCACGGAGCCGAGGCTAAGGCCGGGGTCTGAGCAGAAGCCATTGTGATGGGGCTGAAGCTCGGACCTTGGACAAGGCCACGAAACTGAGGCTGAAACTCAGGACCTGGGTTAAGGCCACGAAGCCGAGGCTGAGGTCGGCGTTTGAGCAAAAGCCATTGTGATGGGGCTGAAGCTCGAACCTTGGACGAGGCCATGGAATCGAAGCTGAAACTTAGGACTTGGGTAGAGGCCACGGAGCCGAGGCCGAGGTTGGGGTCTGAGCGGAAGCCATTGTGATGGGGCTGGAGCTCGGACCTTGGACGAGGCCACGGAACTGAGGTTGAAACTTGGGACTTGGATCGAGGCCACGGAACCGAGGTTGAGGCTAGGGCTTAAGTTCGAACCTAGGTGTAATCTGAGGACTTAGGTGTAGTTTAGCGCCTTGGTACAGTTTGAAGACTTAGGTGTAACTTATTGACACGGAGCAAGCCTTAGGGGGTCGAAATATGGCTTAAGCGTCTTTAGCATCATTTAGCGTTTTCTTCTTTATTCGGGAGATGGCCATCATGATAGTGAGCTGCTTCTCTGTTTCAGATGTCTCACCCTTCACTAAGCGGTGGTGGTGGAAGTTCGAGTCGTTCCTTGTCTAGTTAGCCCCTCAGTTTTCAAACTATACTCGATCCAGAGCCCAAGCCCTTTAGACCCAATGTCTTTGATGAGCCTCCCTACTCCTGCTTGAGGGCTCTTGACATCTCGCAGATAATGGAGATCTCTGACTCCTCAGACTCTGAATCTGCTAGTACACCTGTAGCCGAGGAACGCATGAGCTCCTCCACTGCTACAGTTGATGAAGCTGGATCTTCTAAGGAGAGAGAAGAGGTGAGAGTTCCAGAGGGGACCTGGAGCTATGATGAAGTAAAGTCCAAGCTTACTCAGGCCAACTTGGACCAATTGAGGCTGTACTACTCGGTTCCTGACGAGTTTACTCTCCGGGTACCTGAGAACGATGAGCTGCCCAGCTCTCCTCATGCCGGTGAGGTTTCCCTGAATAGGTGGTTTTCAAATGCGGGTTGAGACTACCGCTCCCATTTTTCGTCCGTCGCCTACTTCACGATGTCAGGCTGGCGCCTTTCCAGCTCAATCCTACCGCGTGGATAAGGGTTTACTGCTGCCTTGTGTTATGACAGGAGCACTTTGGTGCTGACCCCACTCCTCTAGAGATCCAAGCGTGTTTCGAGATTAGGTCAGCTGTCAATAGAGTTGGCTCCTTCTGCTATTATCCCCGTCGCAAAAAGTTTCTGCAGAAGCCCCCTGAGGCTTCGAACTGGCAACGAGAGTGGTTCTTCGCTAGCGGGAATTGGGAAAACATGGACTCGGAAGTCAGGGACGAGCTTTCGACTCCTCGTGAGTTTTGCGGAATTAACCATAGGTGGAGTTCATCCATTCCTGCTTTAGATGGGGTCAGTAGGTATATAGTCGACCATATTCTTAGCCTGGACCTAAGCGAGAGGGACCCTAGGCTTCTTTTAATGGAGGCTAGGCTGGCTAGTGGTAGTGCTCAGCTACTTTCGCTTTACTTTTGTTTATTTGGGCTACTTCATTGACGTTTGACTTCAAAAATGTTTGTTTGGTGCAGTGATGTCTTCAGCTAGCGGATTCAAGAGAAACCTGCCGGGTCGTCTGGACAGGACCCGATCTTCCAAATTGGCCAAAATCAGCCACGGGTCATCCGCTCGTCCTTCTGCCGCTACTGTCAGTACTTTCCCCCTTCCCCCCTCTTCCTTCCAAGGCTGTTCACTCAAAGGATGTTCCTCCCAAGGATGCTTCTTCCAAGGACTCCAAAGGGGGGGCTAGTTCTTCTCAGCTTCGGTCAGGCGGAGAGCTGACGTCCACACCCAAGGCTAGTACTCAATCCTCGAGAGGGAAGGATTTGACTTTAGAAGCAAGCAAGGGCGGAAAGGGTAAGACATCCATGCATGAGGACCACTTCATAAGCGTTTTGTTAAGGGAGATCGTTTCTGCCGAGGAGAAGCGGCTTTCTGGGCTTCCCGACTTCTCAGCTCCTGCTGAGGTTTTTCGCCAAGCAGCCTCGGTAAGGGCCCCCACGACTGTGTCCTAGGTTACTAAGTTTATTCGTTATTCACTCGTGTGCTATTTTATTTGTTGTGCAGCTGGCTTTCATGACCTTCAAGCTTCAGGACTGAGTTGCTCGTTATAAGAAGAAGGCTGCAGCTGCTGGTAGCAGCCTGAAGGAGAATCTTAAAGAGTTGGAGGATGCTAAAAAGTGTATAGCAGACTTTGAGCTCATGTTGACGAAGGAGCTGAAGATCAAGCAGAAAGACAACAACCTTAAGTTGAAAGGGACGGAGCTGAAGTTGAGTGAATCAGAGCTGAAGAAAAAAGACCAGCTCCTTGTCTCCTCCACTGGTCGGCTCAAAGAACACGTTAAGGAGTCGAAGGGGTTAAAGGCTGAGCATGCTGAAGAAACTGAAAGGCTAAAGGCTGAGCATGCTAAATAAACTGAAAGGTTAAAAGCCGAGCTCGAGGAAATGAAGAAAACCTTCCAGCTGAAGGATGATGAAATCTCGAGGGTATTCGATGAAGCCAACAGGCAGTTCGATGCGGGGGCTGATTTCGCCCTGGAGGTGATCAAATCGAGGTTTCCAGATCTCAACTACAGCTTGCTGGATCAATCTCCGGGCCAAGCTCTAGCCCCTGATACATCTGGCTCTAAAGTGCCCACTCCAGCTTCCCCGATTCTTCCTTTGGGGCCAACTTCCTCGCCTTCAGCTCCCAGCATTCCTCTTGCAGCTTCTGCAGTTTCTCCTCTGAGCTAAACTTCTTTCACCTCCGCATCGGTTCCAGGCTCGCCCTGCGATTGCTAGCTTTCATACCAACTTATTGTACATTTTACTTAGAGTTTTTCTTGGCATGTTGAGGCCAACTATTGTACGCATTTTAGTTAACCTCTTTTTATTTTATTTTTACTTTTTTTACAGACATTGATACAATGATTTGTTAATGCTAAGTTGATTCTTAATGAAAATTCCTTTTTGATTCTTTGTGCGTCATTTTGCCTTTTGACTTGATTTTTTTTTATTGCAAAGCCGAGGCTGAGTTGGGTTGAGCATGTCTCTGGGCTAGCGAGGCACCCTTATAGCTCCCTACTCTTTCTTGTTTCTCGAAAGAGAAACTTGAAAGAGTTAGCACATGGGGTAGTCGTTACTCAGTTCAGCTTAGCGAACTTCTGGCTATTTGTCGAATTGAATTTAGCCTCTGCCTCCTGGTCGATCCGAGCCCAGCTCGGGAAGCGTTCAGCCTCTAGGAGTTTAGCCCCCAGGCTATTCCAGCCTCCATCTTCTGGTGATCCGAGCCCAACTCGGGGAGCCTTCAGCCTCTAAGGCACCTAGTCTTGCGGCTGCTTTAGCCTCCGGCTCTTGGTCGATCCGAGCCTAGCTCGAGGAGCATTCAGCCTCTGGGGCCTTAGCCCCCAGGCTGTTCTAGCCTCCAGCTCCTGGTCGATCCGAGCCTAGCTCGGAGAGCCTTCAGCCTCTAAAGCACCTAGCCTCGCGACTGCTTTAACCTCCGGCTCTTGGTCGATCCGAGCCCAGCTCGGGGAGCATTCAACCTCTGGGGGATCAGCCCCCAGGCTGTTCTAGCCTCCAGCTCCTGGTTGATTTGAGCCCAGCTTGGGGAGCCTTCAGCCTCTAAGGCACCTAGCCTTGCGGCTGCTTTAGCCTTCAGCTCTTGGTCGATCCGAGCCCAGCTCGGGGAGTCTTTAACTGCTGGGGGTTTAGCCCCCTATTAAACTTTAACTTAACTTTTCACAAGTAAATATTAGCACACGTTTCTTAAAAAATAAATTTCATTTCATTGATAATACTATTGTGTCATACAAACAAAAGGGATTTTTTACATGAACTATTGAAAATAAATTTTCAAGTGTTCCGCATTCCATGGGTGGGCGAGGATTTTTCCATCTTCTCCCTCCAGTTGGTATGTTCCAGGTCTGATTACTCTTTTCACCTGGTACGGACCTTCCCAGGTTGGTCTCATTGCTCCAGCTCCACGCTCTCTGGTATTTAGTGTAATTTTTCTTAGGACCAGGTCACCAGGCCGAAAAACCCTTTGTTTCACCTTGGAATTGTAGTACCTAGCCGATTGTTGTTGGTAGGCGGCTGCACATACCTGAGCTAAATCCCGCGATTCTTCTATCAGGTCTAGGTTTAGTCTCATTTGCTCTTCGTTCTCTTATGGTTGGAAATGCTCAGTTCAGAAATTAGGAACTCCTATCTCAACTGGGATGACAGCTTCAGTTCCGAAGGCTAAAGAGAAAGGGGTCACCTTTGTCCCGGTTCTTGGAGTTGTCCTGTAGGCCCATAGGATTTCAGGGAGCTTTTCAGCCCAAGCTCCTTTGTGCTTATCCAACCTGGTCTTTAGATTATGCTTAATAATCTTATTTGGCATTAGCCTGGGGGTGGAATGGTGAAGAGAACGCTGCCTTGATTCCCAAATTTGAACACATTTCTCTGTAATTTTTGTTGTCGAACTGTCTGCCATTGTCTGTGATAATGGTATGGGGTATTCCGAAGCTACAAATGATTGATTTCCAGATGAAGCTCGAGGTCTTGGCTTCGATGATTGTTGAGAGGGGTTCCGCTTCCATCCACTTGGTGAAATAGTCGATTGCCACTATTGCGAATTTCACCTGGCCTTGCCCGGCTGGTAGTGGACCGATGATGTCAATTCCCCATTGAGCGAATGGCCATGGCTCTTGATAGAGGTGAGCTGCTCCAGTGGTCTTCTTTGGATGTTTGCGAACCTTTGGCAAGGGTTACATTTTCTCACGAACTTCCTCGCATCTCCTTGCATGGTTGGCAAGTAATAGCCTTGATGGACTATTTTGTGTGCTAGCGACCTTTCTCCTGCATGGTTACCGCAAACCCCCTCGTGGACTTCCCTTAGGACGTAGTCCACTTCTTCCTCTCCTAGGCACCTCAGATAGGGCAACGAAAAGCCTCTCTTGTATAAAGTTCCGTCGATGAAGTTATAGTGCGGTGCTTTGTACTTCATTCTTCTGGCTTCTAGCCTGTCTTCGGGTAGGGAGCCGTCTACCAAAAATCTGAAAATTGGATCTCGCCATCCTGGTTTCTCCTCAATTGGGTTCACCTCTCACTTCTTCTTTGAGATACTGAGCTGTGCCAATGTTTTAACGGGGATTGTGCGCACCAGCTCTGACTCGGTAGCTGATGCTAGCTTGGCGAGCAAATCAACATTTGAATTTTCTGCCCTTGATATATGAGTAATGTGATGTTCTTCAAAATCCTTCAATAGTTCTTTGACCACCTCTAGGTAGTTGATCATGCTTGCCCCCTTGGCCTGGTATTCCGAGTTGACCTTCCTCACCACCAGTTGTGAGTCACTATAGCTATGCAACCTCCTAGCTCCTAAAGTTTAGACCATTTTAAGTCCTGCAATTAACGCTTCATATTCCGCTTCATTGTTTGACGCCTTAAACCCAAGTCTAAGTGCATACTCGAGCTTGACATGATCGGGAGCTAGAGTGGTTAGGATGAACCCCGCTCCGCTTCCATGCTCGTTGGATGATCTGTTTGTATGTAAGGTCTATAATGAGGATGGCTGTGCACTACCTACTTTGCCGCAATCGTCTGACACAATGATTTCTCCTTCTTCTGATGTAGTGAACTCGGCGATAAAATTAGCCACTGCCTGAGCTTTTATCGCCGTGCGAGGTTTGTATGATATCTCGTATTGTCCTAGCTCAATGGACCACTTGATCAGTTTTCAAGACGTCTCTAGCTTCTGGAGCACTTGTCTAAGGGGGTAACTTGTAGGCACTGTGATCCAATGTGCCTGAAAGTATGGCTTCAGCTTTCTTGAAGACATGATTAAGGCTAGGGCCAGCTTCTCAATGTTGGGGTACCTAGTTTCTGCTGGTACCATAACCTTACTAACATAATAAACCGGCATCTGGACTTTCCCCTTTTCCCGTATCAGGGCTGCGCTAACCGCTGTCTCTAACACAACCAAATATAGGAGCAATGTCTCTCCACAATTAGGTTTAGAAAGGAGTGATGATGTGCTCAAGTACTTCTTGAGCTGGGAAAAAGCTTCCTCACACTCCTCGGTCTAAGCAAAATCTTTAGCTCCTCTGAGAATCTTGAAGAATGGCAAGCATTTGTCTGTAGCCCTCGAGACAAACCTGTTAAGAGCCTCCACCTTCCCTGTGAGCTTTTGGACCTCCTTCACCTTCCGAGGAGATGTCATCTCCATGATTGCCTTGATCCTGTCAAGATTGGCTTCAATTCCTCGTTGATTCACCATGAAGCCTAAGAATTTCCCCGAGGATACTCTGAAGGCACATTTCACCAGATTGAGCATCATCTTATGTCTTCTCAAGACGTTGAACATCTCGCTTACGTGATCCAGATGCTTGGCCGCTTTGACGCTCTTCACTAACATGTCATCCACATATAATTCCATCGTCTTCCCTGTCTGGTCGGTGAACATCTTGTTTACCAGCCTCTGGTAGGTGGCTCCGGCGTTCTTGAGTCCGAAAGGCATCACCTTGTAGCAGTATAGTCCAAGGTTGGTGATGAAGGCAGTCTTTTCTTGATCATCGGGGTGCATTCTGATCTGGTTGTATCCTGAGAAGGCGTCGCAAAAACTATACAATTTGCTCCCTGCCGTCGAGTCCACCGGCTGGTCGATTTTGGGCAATGGGAAGCTATCTTTGGGGCATGCTTTATTCAGGTCCGTGAAGTTTACACATACTCGCCACTCTTCGTTGCTCTTTATCACCAATACCACATTTGCCAACCAAGTAGGGTATGTCGTTTCCTTGATGAGTCCCTGATGGGATGCAATTTATATATATTTTATAAACCTTAATACTTGATTTGAGCATGTTTTATTCACTTAAAATGAATTAATTTATATTTTTCTATGTTTTAGGTGGATTTGAGCTTAAAGTGATGAAAAATGAAGAAACAGTGGCAAAATCGTAATTAAACAGAAAAACTGAAGAAGCAGTGGCAAAACCGTAATTAACTGGACGTTGGCAGCAAGGCAGTGCAGCCCAGGTGCAGTGCCCAAGCGCCTGGATGGGCGCAAAGTTGGTCCGTTTAGGCATGTTTTTGTGTGTTTTGTAGCCCTAGGTTTTTAGTTTAAATAGGTTTAAGTTATCTTGTAATAGGGCAGCCGTTTTTAGAGTAAAAACAACAAAAAAGAAAGAGTTTTCTAACAATTATGAGTAGCTAAATCTCTCTCTTGGGAAAGAGTATTGTTCATTGCTAAAGTATAAGGTGTGGGACATTGTTTATAAGTTTTAATTCAATTATAATTATTCAATTTGTGTTCTTCCAATTTATTTGTTTATTATTCAATTCTCTTTGTTTATAATTTGGATCCGTTATAATTATTTGTGGATTGGGTATTTGCTAATTAGGAATTCAATCGTATTGAATGTTCTATGTTTAGTAGCACTTTGATTTTAATAATTGCATGCTAAGCTTTTGTTAATTTCTTAGGAGAATGCATAATAGATTAAAGTTTTACAACGTTTGTAGGACTTGTTTATTGTTGGATGATCTTGTTCTTAATGCTTTTCTGACTTGATTTAGATCACGTTGATTCTAAGTATTTCAGAATTAGGATTAGTTTATTTTGCTTTAATTGGAATAGAAATAATTTGATCATCAGTCTCTGTGGAATCAACCTGAACTTGCTGCTACTACGGTAGTGTTTAAATTCAGTAATTAATTTTGGTGTTTACGACACACATCAAATTTTGGCGCCACTTTTTCACCAATACCACATTTGCCAACCAAGTAGGGTATGTCGTTTCCTTGATGAGTCCCACTTTCAAGAGTTTCTCCACCTCCGTCTTGATCGCTTCATATCTCTCAGGGTTAAAGGCTCTTCTCTTTTGCTTGACCGGCCTAAAGCTAGGGTCTACATTTAGCTTATGCACCATCACCTCTAGGTCTATCCCAGGCATGTCCTTGTGTGACCATGCGAAGACATCTTGGTTATTTTTAGGAATTCCACAAGTGCTTCATTCGATTCCGATGAAAGTGTTGTGCCGATTCTTGTGGTTCTTGCTGGATCATTTGGATATAATTGGATGCTAGTAAGTTCCTCCACTGGCTCTCCCTGAAGCATCCCTTACCTCATGTCATCCACCTTTCTTTCTTGAAACTCCTTATCAGCCGTTCAGACCTCCTCTATCATGCCGACCATCGCTTCCACGCCAACCCTAGGAATTGGCAAAGGGTTTTCCTTGCAGGTCTCGAGTGGTGTTGGTGGCGTAGTTCTCTTGAGATGTGGCTCAGAACATTTCTTCTTGGAGGATGATTTTTGCCTTCTCGATTTCTTTTTGGATGTTGGATTCCACGCTGGCTCAGGTCATTACTGCCCAAAGGTCGAGGTTGGCTCAGAACATTTCTGCTCAAAGGTCGAAGCTTGCTCGGAGCATTTCTACTCGAAGATCAGCTGCTAAACTAGGTGATTCAGCCTCTCATGCCGCGGCTTAGGGCATTTCTGCCCAGAGTTCGAGAAGATGGGTAATGTCTCTGAGTGTGCATCCTTGCTGCGACAAACCATGGCTTAACACTGCCTAGACTCAAACTGGTCTCCTCGCACCGTACCGATGCCTCTTCCTTCCGTCGGGAACTTGATCATAAAGTGGTAAGTTGATGTAGCTACCCTAAAAGCATTTACCAAGATAGTGGACCTGTTCGGAACCTCTCCAATGGTGAGGGGAAGCTCGATGGACCCTTCATGGAACACGGTCTCTCCAGCAAATCCCATGAGCGGTGTCCGCACTGGTTTAAGAACTTCTCTCCTTAGACCCATGGTATCAAAGGCGGACGCGTACAGGACATCCTCTGAGCTCCCATTATCAATTAGCATTTGGTACACCATATGGTTAGCGACCTAGGCCATTATCACAATAGCATCGTCATGCGGGTGTTGAACTCTCAATGCCTCTTCATCTGTAAATGTTATCGAAAAGTTCTCCCCCCGGGTCACCTTCACTGGCTTAAAGGTACAGTTCACCTCATGATGTTCGCTAAAACCCTTGGCATCCCTTGCATGTGACTTCCTTGAGTGGTTTGATTCTCCTCATACTCCAGGTCCTCCCATGATCGTTCTCACATTTATGAGGACGTTACCCGGGTGGAGTGGTGGTGAAGGCACCTCTCTCATTCCAGCTTCCTCCCGCCTTGGGGGAGCTGGAACGCTAAGTCCTGCAGCTCTGGCCACAAAGTCCTTCAGCTGTCCTCTTCGGATTAGGGCCTCAATCTCGTCTCTCAGCTCCATGCACTCCTCTGTGGTGTGTCCATAATCTCTGTGATATCTGCAAAACTTGTTTTTGTTCCGAAACTTAGGTGGTGTTCTCATTGGGAAGGGTTTTTCTAGTAGGTTGTTCTCCTCGATCTGCATCAATACTTTCGTGCGAGTTGTATTGAGGGGGGTGAACCTATCGAACTTGCTTTAAGAGGGCCGAGGTCCTAGGTTCATCTCTTCATAGCTCCTTTTACTGTTTCAAGGGGGAGTGCTCCTTTGACTTATCCTAGCATCTGACTTTTCGTTCCCTCCGCTCCGGTTCAAGTTTCTCCTAGACTGAATAATTTTTTCCGCAGAGATATGTTTGTGAGCTTCAACTAACATTTCAAAGAATGTTCGTGGAGGGTTTTTAGCTATGGTTCGGATGAAGTCCTCATCTCGTACACCGTCCTGCATGGCCTACATAGCTTGATCATCAGTGCAGCGTTCGATCTGTATCATCATATCTGAGAACCTCTGAACATATGCCTTCAATGATTCGCTCTCCCCCTGTACGATGGATGATAAATGGGAGGGTGGCTTTTCCCCCGGCTTGGCCCCTATAAACTGAGCCATAAAAGCGCTCTCCAATTGACTGAAAGAGTCAATCGAACCAAGGCGCAGGCTAGTGAACCAGGTTCGAGCTATTCCTCCTAGGGTTAGAGGAAATGCCCGGTATTTGATGGCGTCTCCTGCTGCCTCAAATTCCATCCACACCTTATACGCTCCCAGGTGCTCCGTTAGGTCCCCCTTACCTTCGTACCTCCCCACACTTGGCATTTTGAAGTCTTTGGGGAGCTCAGCCTGACATACCTTTACCCCAAAAGGTGAAGTTTCTTGCCCTGGCCCTGGTGTATAGGTGTAGGGTTGTGGATGTGGGGCTTGGTACTGCCGCTCACTATGGAACCTTATGTTAGCCTTCTCCTCCAACCTTATTCTTTCATCTTCGAGCTTTTGTGCTTCCACATCAATTCTTCTTTTCTCAGCTTCCAATCTCTGCCTCTCTTCCGCCTCAATTCTCTGCTTCTCTTCAGCTCGGATTCTTCTCCTCTCCTCCGCCCACATGAGCACTCTCTCCTCCTCCAGCTCGGCTCGCCTCCTACGCTCGCCTCAGGATTCTGCACGATCAAGCTCTTCTCGTGCTTGCCTCCTAGCATTGAGAGACATCCTTATATTGCTGAGGTCCAGGCCATCTTGGGCAAGGAGAAAGCATCGCTCACCGACCTCAACCGGGAGCTGCCCCGCTCATCTCTTGGTTGCCGACGTCCCGGGGAGGGGTCATTTCGTGTTGGGTTCCTCCTGGTCTCATCATGAGGTGGTCTCGGGTAAGCCCTTGATGGTCTGAACTTTACTCGTAGCTGCCGAGGTGGGTCTCTGACTTGAGTTCCCAGCTCCTCCTCCTGGGCTCCCCCATCTCCACGGGTTCGAGAGTTAGTGCGAGGTCTTGGAGAATCTACTGGAGCTGGGCTCCTTCTGGTTTGGGAGGCAGGCTCACGGTTGGTCTGCAGGCGTTGCTCGAGCAAGCTAATGAGCTACTCCATTCGATTCTCCAGGTTAGATATTCTGGCTCGCTCCGTGCATGGAGCTACCCTCCTCTCACTTTGTCTCCGAGCTGGCGGTAGTGGCTGTGAAGGTACCACAGTCAGTTCAGCTGCCGGGGTCGTGGCTTCTTGGTCCGAAACTGAGCTGGTTCCCATGGGCCACTTACCCCTAGCTCCTCTGCTGGACGGTTCAACTCCGTCCAGTGTGACCTGCTGCTCAAGGTGGGTATCTGGCATCTTGCCTCAGGTTTTGCTTCACCTCAGCTCAGTTAGGTTCTGATTTGGTTAGGTTCTATTTCAGCTCCAGTTAGGTTCAGCTCCAGCTAGGTTCAACTCCGGCCAGGTTCAGCTTCAGCCAGGTTCAGCTTCAGCTCGGTCTGGGTTTTGGTTTCCCGATATCTGTCCAGATGCTAATGGTGAAGAATTTTTTTTACAGATCCTTTTTTTTCTGTTTCTTTTCTTTTCTTTTCAATCGAACAGCATCATAAATCACCCAAAAATGAGCTCAAACAGGGAAAAACAAACTAAAAACTAAATGCAAAATGAGCAACCGCAAATCTCAAGCAAAAGAGACGCAAGCTAAAACAAAAAGAAAAACCAAATTCCCTCACAAACTCACTCACCCGAAGAGCAGCTATTGGAAACAAGAAATAGGGAAAAAAGGAAACACAACCGGTTCAACAAGAACAAGAACAGAAGATTTTCAGAAATGAAAAATAACCACAAACATGAAAAATAAAAAATGGAAACAAACGTTTCCCACAGATGGCGCCAAAATGTTGTGGCGATTTTTCATCTCGGACCGGACCTCTCGGGTTCCTGCAAAACCGTAGAAGAAAACAGGTTAGAGGGGCACCGGTGTGGTGGTCGGCGTTCCCTTTTCGATGCTTAAGTAAGTAAAGCTTCTCATTTTGAAGTATAAATGACTAAAAAATACTTTAAGAGTGAGGAATGGTAAAAAATGGGGAAGAAAATGGCTAAAAGGGTGAAAAAATAAGGGCTAGCCGGTTATGGGTGTCTTGGGGAAGATGATGAACAGTGACTATTTTTTTTTTTTTGAGTTGAATAATCTGTCGAAGGGTTATTTTCCTCTCTCAATCCCCAATCAAAAAGGTTCAAAATGGGTCCCCCANCCCCCCCCCCCCCCCCCCAACCGGTTGGTTGCCGTGTATGAGGTAAGGGTAGGTAGAAAGGGAAAGTTTTTGGGGGCTGCCTAGGATTTTTTGTCCCCCCCCCATTTTCCTTTCTTTTCCTATTTATTCTTTCATTGGATGATTAGAATTGAAAGTTAAGAGTCTTCCCTTGGATGGTTGACACATGTCCCTTCCTTTTTATATTTGTTTTTGGGCTTACTATATTACTAGGCCCACCACATAAAAATTATGTGTCTATTGTACCACCTTGTCACAAGATCATCAGGCTTACAATTGAGGTATTTGGGCCTATTCTTGTTGGCAAAAATGCCCAAAACAGTACATATATAAATTTATATACCTAAACTATAATTAAAACATATTGCAAACGAAAAAAGAAGTTTATAATTAAAAGAAAGGCAGGACAATAAATGTTAATTATAATGGAATTGTTTTTATTTAAAGAAAAAGCAAAGAATTACATAAAATTAATTTTAATTCACAAAACCAAACGTATTGTCTTTATAAAGAATATTTTGCTAGTTAAGTCAAGAAATAAACTATGAAAAATATAGGTGGTGAAAAATTAAGAAGCAACGCATGAATTACAAGGCATTTGCTTTTAATTCCATATGCTTTATTGTACAAAAGAATCTTCGTCCGTTCCGTGAGAAAAGCTCTACCAACAACTTCAGCGGCCATGGTTGAATAGTTTGGTATTCAGAAGAGAGAACAAGCTGTATTTGACTTCAGACAGCGAGAGCTATTTTTTATTTTACGGAAAGTGAGAACAATAGTTTTGTGTAATTAGATCATGTTAAAGCTGTTTCTTATCTAAAGTTTTTTTTACTCTGTAGTAAAAAGATTAACGAGATTGGGAATAGCATTGATGACATACAAAGTAATTTCATCTGCATCAATAGGATTGCCAAGCAACCAATACGCATCAGTAGCGAGAAATGACAGAATAGTAGTTTTAATTTCTATTAGCTATCTACTCCAATACTCAAGAAAATTAATACACAACGAAGAAATATTTTGGTTACGAAAAATATTGATCAGAGCATGCAATAGCTTTGGGTTAGATCGTGTTAAAGCTGTTTCTTTGTTTTTTAATATGGTTCTTTTATTATTATTATTTCCTTGAATTATTTCAAGGTAATTTCGCATGTCTTTTCCTTAATTAGTGGCATACAGCAGTAGTGGCCCCCAACATAAGAAAATAACAGTATTTAATTATCTTAATCAATTTTCATGCGGTCTTTCTTTGCAATTGCGATCTGAATGATTATTAAGTGGCTGCTTCTGAAAATTAAAAAGCTTGTCTGTGATGATTTACAAAATTTAAAATGCGTTTAGTAATTATAGAATTTCATAATAAAAAAAATAAAGAAATTCTTCACAAGAACTTTCTCCTAATCTGATAGTTGAGGTGTAACGTCTCTAAAAATAAAAATAAACATATTATCGCTCATCCTTCTTTTTTATTCTGTTAAAAGCTTTTTCAAACTTCATGTGGCCTTCAACATTAAAAAAATAAGTAGAATTTCAACTAGTAGATACATTCAAAGCCAAAAAAAAATTTAGATTTTAGGTCCGTTTGTTAACGCATTCAGTTTTTATTTTTGGTTTTTAATTTTAGCTTTTGTTTATGGTTTATGATTTATAGTTTTTGTTTATAATTTTTGATTTATGTTTTTGCTAAAAGGAAAAAAAAAATGAAAAACAACAACCGTATTTTATTTTTTTTTTTTATGAAAAAAATTATTTTTGATAATCATTTTGTTTTTATTAATTTTTGTATTTTTTTTAAAACTTTACAAATAAATTTAAATAAATCCATATTCAATTATTGTCAATCCCAGGTTTCAGCCCCAACCGTACTGTCCTGAGTTCCGGCCTAGGCCAAACTATCCTTCATTCTGGCTCTACCAGGTGGTCTTTGGTTTTCACCCCAACTAGGCTCTCCCGGATACTGGCCCGACTTGGCAGTCATCGGTACCGGCCTTAACTTTTGGCCAGGACTAGGCAGTCTTGGGTTCCAACTTGGACCGTTAGTACCAGCCGGACTGTCCTTGATTATGGCCCGACCAGGTGGTCCCTGATTTCCCCCCTAACTGGGCTCTCCTGGATACCAGCCCAACTTGGCAGTCATCTGTACCGGCCCTGACTTTCGGCCAGGACTGGGCAGTGATGGCTTCCAACTCAGACCAAGTAGTCCTTGGTACTGGCAGGATTGGCGGTCCCGGGTTTCGAGCCCTACTGGGCAGTCCTAGGTTAAGGCCTCAACTAAGCAATTTCGGCTGTCCCGGCAGGGCGATCCCAGATTCCCGCACAGACCGAGCAGTCTCAGGTACTGACCCGACTGGACAATCCTAGCTTCCAGCTTGGACCAAGCTATCTCGAGTTCCATTGGACCAGGCGATCTCGGGTTCTAACCTTGACCAAGCGATCCTGAGTACTGGTCCTGACCAGGCAGTCCCAAGCTTTGGCCTCAACTAGGAAATCTTGGGCTCCGGCCTCGACTGGGTAATCCTAGGCTCCGGCCCTGACCAAGTGATTCTAGGTTCTGGCCCTACTTATTCAATTCGTGGTCTCGGCCACATCAGATCGTCTCAGGTTCAAGCTTTGTTCAAATTGTCTTGTATTCTAGCATTATCAAGGATAAAAAAAGAAAAAATTAAAACAAAAATTGAAAATGACTTTTTAATTTTTTTTCTTTTAAAGGAAAAGTGAAAATTGTTTTTGTTTTTTTAAAGAATAAAAATTATTATCAAACGCATTTTTGTTTTTAGCTTTTTAAAAAAAATAAATAAAAATGGTTATCAAACGCATTTTTCATTTTTTGTTTTTAAAAAAATTCAAAAACTAAAAATGAATAGGTTTATCAAACGACACCTAAACAACTTATTCTCTAGTAGAAACTGATTTCTCATCTACAACACCAGCAGTTTTCCTCCGAACCAGCATACGTCTGCAAATCAACATGCCTCTGAATATTTCCATAACCGCAGCAACACACCCCAAGCTTATAATAGTAATAGTGTAAGCGTGCCTCCAACTCTTTCATGGCTCCAAAATATCTAATCCCTTGTACACGTTTGTAATGCTCAGAGCAATTTTTCTGTATCCCACAACATAATGAAACAAGTCCCAAAAGATTATGTGTCTGTGATCTTTTTTGGGCCTCAGGAATCGTCCGGCGAGCACTTGAAGCGTTGCAAGACAGAAAAGAGTCCAGCCGATACATCTGTGGCCTCTGTATTGAAGCCCTGAAAAACTTGCCTCCGAGCCACAGCCCAGTTGCCCAACCAGCAACGCTAATAAAATAAGCACAACACTGACAGGTTGCATGAATATACAACCACAAAGGATCTGCTGCTTTGAAAACTGTGACGTATCTGGCTATCATGGCCCCCATCGGCATTAAAATTCCCCAACTGATGCCGTTGATTATTCCGTGGACGTTCTTGATAGTTGCTTTCTTGGAGTCCACGTTACTGACGGTGTGGATCTTTCCGCTGATGAAGTCTAAGCTGCCATAGGATTTAACATTAGGTCCGGACAGAGAATGCATGCCCAGTACATTGCCTGGGAGCAGAGGCCCCTGTTGCCAGAGATGGTTGACCAGAGTTGAATTGTTAGGGAGTTGGATTCTTGCAAAGATTGTGATTTCGTTGCTTTCAGAAACAGCAGAGACTTGGTAGACAGGAAAACTGAGATTGCTCTTTTGAAGCTGAGTTCCGTAGCTTGTGATCAGAGACAAATAGGCAGACATGTCGCCGTTGGAGTGTGGAAAAGCGATAAGAGCTTGTGCACCCACCATTCCTTTTGACTTTTGAGGTCGAATTGATAGCCCAACTGACCCATCTGGAACTGGTTTCTCCTATCTGTCTGAAAGCTATATCCACTGTGCCTAAAGATGGATAGTAATTCCAGTGAAGACTGGAATTCAAGACTGGTAGATCGTTGTAGGCCGCTAAGGTTTTGCCATTTGCAAACTTGTGCAAGCGACATGGTACGCACATAATGCTCGAAGGCAGCAACGAAAAAACTGAGACCAGGAGAACAAAAAACTGAAAACCCTTTGAGCTGCTCAAGATCATCGCCATAGTGAAGAATTATTAGGAACAAGAAAACTTATTTTTGAATCAATGCTGAATAGAGAATGTTGTGGGCATTTTTGCCCATTAATTGGACCTAATAACTAGCAACTATGGGTAATAAATTGCATACCCAACAAAGTGGTAGGCCACTTAAGCCCAGAAGACATCCTAAGCCCATGAATTTGGGTAGAGACACTTGTCTCCCATCTGGGACATCAGGCCTTTAGTGAATCAATCCAGACCCTCCACGTGTAAGTTATAAGGTATTGAGTAAAAAGGGCAAAAGGGGGAATTAAATTTGGAGCCGCACGCAGCCCTAGGCATCACCAACTCCCACCAAAACCGCCACCCTCTCCCTCTCCTTTCTCCAAAAAATCCTGCTGCCTTGAAGTTGATAGATCTTGAGACCACAAAGCCATGCATTTTGGGGGAATGGGGAGGATTTTGACCCTTCCATGTAATGATGACACCACCTAATAAAGTACAAACCACTATTCATCTTTCTCACCTCACAAAACCGGACAACCCCTCATGGAAAAGGGAGATCTGAATTTTTTCTCTTTTTTCCGGCGAGACAGCTCCCAAAACTCTCCCAAGAAATTTCTCTACCTTTCTCTCCTCCGAATTTGACCCCCCTTTTCCCTCTTTTCAGCCATTTTCTCAATCGTTTTTATTTTTTTGGTTAGTAAACGAAGATGAGCACTGACTTAAGCATCGGAGGGGAAACGCCGGCCACCACACCGGCGCCCCCCTAACCGGTTTGGCTCCGTTTTTGCAGGTACCCAAGGAGCCCAGCCCGAGACGAAAAATTGCCACAACAGAGAAGAATTAGGGAAACGGAGATTTAGTTTCGAATGATGCAGAACAGAGGAAATCAATTTCCTCTTTTATAGAAGTTGAGATCGTTATTCGTATTAGGAAACAATTTCTATAATTCCTAATAGGAAAAGGAACCTTATTTCTAGTAGGAATCCTTTTGCGCTTCTATTGTTTTCACAACCAAGTCACTCCTACGCGGTGCTTGTGCCCGATGCATTATTCTAAGATCCAAAACCGTTTTGGATTAGTATTTATATAATTTTCAAAATTATATTATCGTATATTTTCAATCAGAAATATATTTTGAATACAAAATAAAATTGTACTTATAATTATACTTATACTTTACAGAGTGTTATAAAATAAGAAAAAAATAAAGAACTAATACTATAAACATATGAATAAAAGAACTGATATCTTATATATGAGTACTTTTACAATTGTGGAAGGGTCCTATTTATAGGCCCTTCAATGATATAGATAAATATATAAGATAATAGAAGATAATATACAATCTGTATTTATCCTATCTAAAGAGATAATAAGCATCCATAAATGATATTATCATGATATTGATAATATCATAACACTCCCCTTGGATGCTTAGACATATGTTTCATTGTTGCCTCATTAAAAAATTTATCAAGAAAACCCAGTGGGACAAAACCATAATAAGGAAAGAGAGTACAACCACATATGCTCCTCCTCAAGAAAATAAGACTAACACTTCTTCAAATCTCATAACTAACGCATTCTCATTTTATGTACAAACTTCCTAAATGTTGATGTCGGAAGTGCCTTGGTGAATAAATCTACAGGATTGTCACTAGAACAAACATGATGAATATTAATGATTTTACTTGTAATAAGTTCATGAGGAAAGAAAAGTTTATGGGAAAAATGTTCAGTTCTATCACTTTTAATATAGTCTCCTTTGAATTGAGTAATGCATGCATTGTTATCCTCATATAATATTGTTGGCTGCTTATTGATGGATAATCCACATGTTCCTCTTATATGTTGATTTACAGATCTTAACCATACCCATTCTTTGCTTGCTTCATTGAGTGCTATGAGTTCTGCATGATTTGAAGAAGTTTCTACTGATATTTGCTTTGTTGAATGCCATGAGATTTATGTATCGTTACATAAAAATAGATATCCAATCTAAGAACGACCTTGATGTGGATCAGACAAATATCCTGCATCATTATAATGTCATCGTGTAGGGGACGAGCTGTATCTTGCTGATAAATTAACAGAAAAAGATATATCAGGTCAAATATTAGTTGCAAGGTACATTAAGGCTCCTATAGCACTTAAATATAGTATTTCATGACCTAAAATTTCTTCATTATCTTCTCGTGGTTGAAAATGATTTTTTTATCACATCAAGTGACCTAACAACCATTGAGGTGCTCAAGGAATAAGATTTATCCATGTTAAATAGTTTTATAATCTTTTCTGTATAAGTTGACAGGTGGATAAATATCCCTTCTGATAAATGCTTGATCTGCAAACAGAAATAAAATTTTATCCTGCCAAGATTTTTCATCTCAAATTCTTTCATTAAGTATGTCATTGCTTTTAGAAGTTTATCAGGACTTCCAATAATATTTAAATCATTTACATAAACATCAATAATAACAAATCTGAATTCTAACTTCTTAATGAAAATACATGGACAAATATGATCATTCACATAGCTTTCTTTTAAGAGATATTCACTAAGGCGATTATACCACATACGCCCAAACTATTTCAAACCATACAAAGATTTTTGTAACTTGATAGAATGTATATCTCGGGATTATGATTATGACATTTTAAATCCTTCTGGAATTTTCATGAAAATGTCATTATCAAGTGATCTATATAAATATGCAGTTACAGCGTCCATGAGATGCATATCCAGCATTTTAGATGCTGTTAGACTAAAAATATCATGTTTAGTAAGCGAATTGAGTTATGCTTGAATTGCATCTCTCTATTTTTGCCAATCAGTTATAAATTTGCACTCCTCAATTGATTTTGGTTCTTGATCCTCATTTTCATTCATAATTTCAAGAGCCACATAATAAGAAAATATATCATCGATGATTGTGTTATTACGGTTCCATAATTCTCTAGTAGGAGAATAACTCAATGAGATCTCAATGTTTTCAATATTTTCAGGTACCTGATCTTTTTCTACAAATTTTTCATTAACAATATCTTAGGCTTCTTCTAGGGCATCAACCTCCTCTATTATGTTAGCAAGTGTATTAGCTCCTTTTCTTTTTCTAGGGGCTTTATCTTTGGAACCAATAGGCCTACCTCGCTTCATGCGTATTGTAGACTCATCTGTGACTTGTTCAACAAGAACATTAATCCTTACAGAAGCATTTATAGCTGGTATGTGTGATCTAGCCACCCTTTTGTATCAGTGAATGCATTTGGTAATTGATTAGCTAATCTTTGTAAATGTATAATTTTCTGAACTTCCAGTTCACNCTGGAATTTTCATGAAAATGTCATTATCAAGTGATCTATATAAATATGCAGTTACAACGTCCATGAGATGTATATCCAGCCCTTTTAGATGTTGTTAGACTAAAAATATCATGTTTAGTAAGCGAATCGAGTTATGCTTGAATTGCATCTCTCTATTTTTGCCAATCAGTTATAAATCTGCACTCTTCAATTGATTTTGGTTCTTGATCCTCATTTTCATTCATAATTTCAAGAGCCACATAATAAGAAAATATATCATCGATGATTGTGTTATTACGGTTCCATAATTCTCTAGTAGAAATATAACTCAATGAGATCTCAATGTTTTCAATATTTTCAGGTACCTGATTTTTTTCTATAGATTTTTCATTAACAATATCTTAGGCTTCTTCTAGGGCATCAACCTCCTCTATTATGTTAGCAAGTGTATTAGCTCCCTTTCTTTTTCTAGGGGCTTTATCTTTGGAACCAATAGGCCTACCTCGCTTCATGCGTATTGTAGACTCATCTGTGACTTGTTCAACAGGAACATTAATCCTTACAGTAGCATTTATAGCTGGTATATGTGATCTAGCCACCCTTTTTGTATCAGTGAATGCATTTGGTAATTGATTAGCTAATCTTTGTAAATGTATAATTTTCTAAACTTCCAGTTCACAATGATTTGTACGAGGATCATAATAAGATAAAGATGATACATTCCAAGTGATCTCCTTTTCTAGCTCTTTCTTTTCTCCCCCTTAGGAAAATTGTTTCATCAAAATGACAATCAACAAATTGAGTAGTCAAAATATCACCCATCAGGGGTTCAAGATATTTTATAATTGACAGAGATTCATAACCAATATTTATATAATATTTTGTCTTTGTGGACCCATCTTAGTGCACTGTGGTGGAGCAATAGGAATATATGTTAGTCAAGAAATTGTGCTCGTAACTTTATTATCTGGCCAAAAAAACTGGCAAAAGCCATGTTACGAGATGACAAAAGGGACATGTGTGAGCATCTGCTAGATGCATCTATCAAAACCATAAAATATCAAAATGGTCCACATGATGGGTGAATGGGACCACATATCCCATTGTATTCTTTCAAGAAATTTTGGAGATTCTAATCCAATTTTGGCTAGTGATGGTCTAATAACCAATTTGCCCATAGCACAAGAAAACTCGTTTGATTGAAAGATCTTATGGTCTCTCAATAAATGTCCATAAGAAATTTCTATTACTCTACGCATCATTGTTGACCCTGGATGACCTAATCGGTCATGCCAAATCATGAATGTCTTCATATCAATGAACTTCTAGTTCATTACAGCATGTGATTCAATTACATTGATGTATGTATAATATAATACCGAAAAGAATGTTGGCAATCTCTCTAATATATATGTTCTCTCATATTGTTGATGTAATACACAAATACTCATTATTGTTTTCATTCATCATTTCAAGATGATGTTCATTATGGCATATATCATTAAAACTCAATAATTTTCTTTGCGATTTTGAAGAGTATAAGGCTTTACTAATGAGATTTTTTGTACCATTAGGTAAAATAATGTTTGCTCTTTTGGAGCTTTCAATCAGATCTGCAGGACCTGATATAGTATTTACAATTACTTGTAGTAAATTTAGTTGGAAAAAATATATCGTATTTTTTAGAATAGTGTGTGTTGTCACACTATCAACCAAGCATATATCTCATAGATTGATCATGTTGCTAAATAGCATATATCTATAGAAAATAAAAACACATATTTAAAATCAAAAGGCTCTAATTTGAAAATCATATCAACCAATCTAATTATCATGTCTCCAAAACATAATTATAAAAATATATCAATTCATCACCCATTGGAAAACAGATAGAATTAATANCATTGAAAAACATATAGAATTAATATAGATACATGGGCCATCATATATTAATAAGAAATACCAAAGTCTAAAAAATATAAATTGCATGTTTAGTTAAATAAACATCATGCCTATTAACACTGAACTTATTAAGAAATAATAGTATTTATCAATATTGTCAGAAAAATAAAAATATGTATAATCATGCATTAATGCAAAAGATCTATAGTAAATCTATAAAATATAGATCAAACAAATCAATATAGAAAGATAATGACATATATAAATATTTAATCATATATGTGCAGTAGAATGTATAGAAATATTATTTACGCTATACATATGACAATTCAATTATTATAGTATACACAAACATAATCATGGTATACATAAATATTAGATAATGACATACAAATAAATACAATATTATAAGAAGATAACATGTATATACATATATACGACATATACTGGTACCAAAAGAAAAACTTAATAGCATGTCTCATTAGTTTAAATAACCACTAATAAATAATTATATTAGTTAATTAAATAAATATATAAGCATTATTAAATTTTTTATCAAAACCAAACAATATAATCGCAAAGATACATGTGTAAATAATCATCAATAAATAAATATATTAGTTAATAAATCAAAACATAAGCAATATTGACAGAAATTGAAAGCAGAATGATGGTAAGCCAAAATTTTAATTTACTGGATGACATAGGTTCAAGCTGCAAAGCAACTAGGTGCGCTTTTGTTTTTCAATAATACTTTTTGATGATGTCAGCACCAAGTCATGCTGACATCAGGTTTGTGTGATTCTGACTTCGGTTTTTGTTGCTGTTTGCGGGGTTTTGATGCTTATTCAATTTTCATTTATAATCCGGTATAAATTAGACTAATTATAGCCAAAAAACACAAGCCCAAAGAAAAACTCATTCGGCCATTAATGCTCTCAAACAATTGAACAAAATTAAAAAATCATAAATGTTCTAAATAATCATATAATCAAAACCCAGACAAAATTTCAATAAATAATTTTTTTTAATGTCAGATCTCAAACTTCACAACCAGTAAATCCAAAGCATTCATACACCAAAATAATTACAAACGGGAAGTACTCAAAATTCATCGTATAGTATAAATCATTTACTAAATTTAATTAGAACATATTTTATTCAACATATAAAACAAAGGGGGATAAACCATTCAAAAAAATTCAAACCAAATTCTTATAACTTTCAACCTCAATCAAAATAAAATATAAATTGAATTTTGAAATAACAACAAAAACATAGATCTGGCTATTAGTATAAAATTTTAAATAATCATGAACTAATTCAAAAAATAATATACATAAATGCAGCGAACAAATTATTATTTCATTTAGATATATATTATACAATAGCACATATCAACATATTTTGTAGAGCCTCAACAAACATAATATTTTTTTTTGTAAAATTCTGAATAGTAAGAACGTCTCTACAGGTAGAACGGATTTGCAAAGAAACAAAGAAATTCTTAAACTGACACAATCTTTAGCTCCTGCAACAAGGATGAATAACCATCCCGGGAAATCATGGCTTATTCAATTAGATAACAATGTGAAATACATATGACAATGTCCAATCCAATGGGCAGTAAAGCATCTGGTGCTTACCCTAGTTATAACTTTTCCCAAATCTATCTCTACAACTTGTTGTTGCCTGATTTTCATCACTCTAAGAGTTTGATGTCACACAGTACTTTCCTGGTAGGATCCCGGATCTCTTCCTTAACTCCTGCAAGATAGAACAACGGCGTTAGAAGGAGCCGGTGGTGTCACCGGCGTTCCCACTTCAATGCCAAAGTCAGTCACGGGCTATTCCAAGAAACCTTCTTTAGGCTCCCCTCGGGTATCCCCACTGTGCAGCCTGCCTATAGTTCCGCACAAGGGGGCCCTCTAGAAACCTGTCAAATGAGTGATGGCAACTGGTTTAGGGTTGTTAGGGAGTGTTTAAGGTTCTAATCCTAAGAAAACGATCTCCTTCCCACTCACCTAACCTTACCTTAAATATCTGTTTCCGATGGCTTGGATGTTAAGGTTAAGAACTCTCATACACTCGGATTGTGACACCTGGACTTAGAGGAAAGGCAAGTATTGAGCCAAGAACTACAGCCCAATCGGGCTGACTTTATTCATCCATCCATGCTCACGCTGTGCCTAGGCTTGCATTTGGCCTTGCCTGACAGGCTGGGCTCTGCCTATCCATGACTGATGGACCTCATCCACTGTGGGCTTGTAGGGGTGCTAAGGGGTCTGGGAGGTTCTTTGATCCATACCCTAAAAATCCCCATAACATTAGCCCCCAAGACTGGCCCAATTTTCAATTGGGGTGGTCTTCGCTCTTGTGGGACAGGAAACCTGCCTAGGCCCTTTGATTTCTCTGTCAGGAATTTCAGTTTCCGCTTGTGCACCGCCTGGGTGGCGACTTGGCTCAAATTTTGAAGACCTTTTTTTTTTTAAAATTTCAAATGATCTGCTGTCATTAATAGCTTGATCCAAATGTCCGTTTATTTTGATCTGACGGTTAGGGTGCACCAACGTGGTGTACAGTATCAAGTGCTTTTTGCGTTTCCCATGATTGATGATGTAGGAAAGAGAGAGAGAGAGAGAGAGTGTGTGTGTGTGGATGTGCCCCTCACTGCCTCGTCTCCCGGTTTGCCTTTTGTAGTGGAACGTGGGTGGGCAGTTCCTTCCCACTTCCTAACTTGGTTTCAAAGTTCCTATTTTCCCTCTTTTTCAGCTTCTTAATCCGAATTTTTGAATTCCTGCACATCGATCATCACCATTCCTCTAAGGGTTTTCTGGGTGCCTTTTATCAGTTTTCGTTCATCCCTACTTCAGTCCTCAGTCCGGCGTTTCTTAGGTAAGGGTTTGCGCTTGTTTCATTTTCTTCCCTCTTTCTTTTTTACATTTCCTTGGTTCTGAACCTGTTCTA
Source organism: Ochetophila trinervis (assembly GCA_003254975.1). Taxonomy (NCBI): domain Eukaryota; kingdom Viridiplantae; phylum Streptophyta; class Magnoliopsida; order Rosales; family Rhamnaceae; genus Ochetophila; species Ochetophila trinervis. Next base: position 25,460 of record QANX01000399.1, read on the forward strand.
ATCTCCCTTTTCTCCTTTCATGGCCTAACTTATCAAAGACTCACTGTGCTGAAGATTTCCACTACGAGAAGACTTTTTTCTTCACATTTGAAGGTAAACTACATCACTTACTTGATGGCTGATTGTGTGCTGCGCATCAATATATATATATATATATATATGTTTTTTTTTTGTTATTCTTCTGTACGATTTGTCCTTGATGGCACTTGCCGACATTGATTCCTCTTTAGGTTGTTCCTTACCTGCCTGGAAGTTGTAGCCATTCAAGTATTGGAGACCTTTTCTATTCTCTTCGTGTCGACCCTACGGCATTGGGTCTTTTCGTCTTAGTCTTCTTTAGCCAAGTGGTTAGGTGTCTATGTGTTTCATAGCATAGGGACTTTCCTACCCGCCTGAGAGTCCTCATTATTATTTTTAGATGTCAGATACTTCCACCAGTTGTAGTAGCCAGCCGCTGCTACGATTTCCTGCCGTCCCTATTAGTTTCCAGATGATCCCCAGCCTAGACCCATTCAGGAACTTAGGCACCTGTCTTATGTCCGTAGGAAATCCCAACAACTTGCCAATGTATTCTCCTCAAAAAGGTCTAACCCTAGGATTGTGGAAATTTCTAACTCAGAGGAAGCTGAGCCGGAAGTAGCTGAGCCTTCAATGGCTGTTAATTCAATGGGTCATCCAAGGTCTTCAGTTCCTCCTCCCGGTTCTTCCATTAGGGCCACCAGGGTCACTAGGGCCACTAGGGCTGCAAAGGAGCCAGCTGGGTCTAGAGACGAATACTGGGACTGTGATTTTGCTAGGTCCAACCTGACAAAATCGAGCGTGACTTGTTTACTGCAAATTTTTCCCTAGCTTGAAGGCGTGACTGCTAGGCTTTCCAATGAAGGGGAATTCGCCAATTCCCTTCCCCCTGGGGAGATAGCCTTGAGCAGTTAGTTCTTTCAATTGAGGGTTTAGACTGCCTCTAGCCCCTTTTGTCCGGAAGCTCCTCAGGGAAATCAACCTCGCCCCCTTCCAGTTAGGACCCAACATCTGGAGTTCTGTGTTATGTTGCTACGTGCTGTGGAAGAAGCATTTTCGGTCAGATCCTACCCATTCTAAGATCCAGGATCTCTTCAAGATTAGATTAGTTCCTAGGCAAGCTGCTCTGTACTATGTTAATCCTCGACGGAGAAAATTCATCCAATTCCTACCTGAAATTATTGGGTGGCAGAAGGACTGGTTATTTGTTGGTGGTTGCTAGGAGTTTTGATCCTAGGGAACTAGGGTTGAGGCGTCTGTTCCTTAGAGGTTTGGGGGTCAGAATCACAGGTGGAGTTCATCCCCCCTCTCCTTGGTGAAGCCAGTAGTTCCATGGTGGATGTAATCCTGGATTTAAGTCTCGTTGAGAGGGACTACAAGTCCATTATGTCCAGGAGGAGATTATCCTTGGGTATGAGTCAGGGATGATTACATGGTTGCATCTCGTGATGGTCCTCCTGTTTACATATATTTTGTCTTGTGGCGTTTTTGATTAGCGTTTCTTGGTTTCTTGCAGCTATGAGTGGTCAATCAGGAAAGAGTGGTTCTCAGAAGGACCTGCGTGGGCGTTTGCCAAGAGAGCTAACTGACCTTAATGAGGTCTTGAAGTCAGCGAAGCTAACACATGGCTCCACCCTCTGTGGTTTGGCTTCTGTCTCGAAGCCCGCTTCCTCAAAGGGGAAGGAACCTGCCTCAAGATCGCAGTCTCGTTCCAGGGATAAGCTATCTTCTAAAGGAAATGGAGTCCTTCGCATGTCAAAGAATAAAGAGCCCACCACGGGGGTGGCCGAGGACGAAATGGCATGCCTCCCTTTTTACCTGTTTGGCCCGTTGGTTGTTCTCCATCAAGAGGTTCCTCCCCTAGAAGACAATCGGCGTAGTAACACTCTCATTTCCTCCCTGGCTAAGGAGGCATCGCGCCAGCTGGCTTCCGTGAGTTCTCATCTAAGTATTCCCTTTTTTAGGTCATGCTAAGCCTTGATAGACGTTGCTTTCCTGACGATTTTCAAGATTCAGGAACTTGTGGAGATCGAACTTCAGGCAATCGTTGTGTCCCTATCCCGCCTCAAAGACGTGGAAAGGGAATTGGAGGGGGCCAAAAAATGCACATCTGAGTTCGAGTACATCTTGTCCAGGAAAGAGGATGAGCTCCAAAAGAAAGAGCAAGGAGCTGAAAAATGGGGTCATGCTCACCAAGATCTTGAGGCTCAACTTAGAAAGGCCCCGGACGAGGTCAAGCTCGAGCAGGACAGAGTCAAACTTGAGCAGGAAAAAGTTGTGGCGATATCATCAGCTTACCAGAGCCTGGTGACACAGACAGATGGGCAATTTGATGCGGGGGTGGACACTGCAATTAAAAAGGCCCGGGTCTGCTTTCCTGGCATGGACCTCTCCGTGCTGGAGAAGTCTCTGGGGCTTGTACATGCTTTCCCTCAAGACTTGCCTGCCCCATCTGATCCCGTGCCTGGGTCTCAGCCCCATGTTCATGCAGTTCCTGCTTCTAATGGCCTGGTACCCGAGAATCCAGAGGTTCCTACCTCTGGCCAAAGCCCTCGAACCTCTAGTTCTCCGACCCCAGCACCTGCTGAGGAGGCCGATTTTGGTGTTCCTACTTATGTTTCCGGTGTCTCCCTTAACTAGGCTTTTCCTGGGGGGACATTTTCTCCAAATATTGCTTTCTTTCATTTTCCCTTTTTATATGGACGCTTCGCTTTTATTTTTCTTCCAATTATTTGTTGTGTAAGACAATTTATATCTATGGATTTGCTTTCTCATAGTTTGATGATGATTTCTTTTTCTCACTGCTATCCCCTCCAAACTTTGACCTGTTTTTTCAGAACAGGTGAGAGTTTTTTGTTGTTTGGATTGGACTTGCAAAAGAACCTGGGCCTGACCTCAGCTATCAGCTGAAATTCGAGTCAGACCCTTTAAGCAAATAATAATAGGTTCTAGTTCAAGAAGAACTTGGGCCTGACCTCAGCTATCGGCTGGAGTTCGAGTCAGGCCCTTTGAGCAAATAACAATAAGCTCTAGTTCAGGAAGAACATGGGCCTGACCTCAGCTATCGACTCTAGTTCAGGAAGAACCTGGGCCTGACCTCAGCTATTGGCTGGAGTTCGAGTCAGGCCCTTTGAGCAAATAACAATAGGCTCTAGTTCAGGAAGAACCTGGGCCTGACCTCAGCTATCCGCTGGAATTCGAGTCAAGCCCTTTAAGCCAATAACAATGGGCTCCAAGGGTTTTGAGCGACGAGGTATTTCTTTTCTGAATGAGCATTTGATTTATTGAAAAATAAAAGTACTTTACAAATGCTTTACGTCATTACATTGGTCTATTGGTAGTAAATCTTTAAATGCTCTGCATTCCACGAGTGGGTCAGTCTCTTTCCATCCAGTTCCTCAAGCTTGTACGTCTCTAGGCATAATACTTCAATTACTTTGTATGGGCCTTCCCAAGTAGGTCCTAGAGTTCCTAACCCATGCTTCTTAGTGTTGAGCATCGTCTTCCTCAAGAGCAAGTCTCGCTGCCTGAAGCATCTCTGCTTTACCCTAGAGTTGTAGTACCCTGCCGATCTCTGTTTGTAGGCAACCGCCCTAAGTTGTGCCATATTCTTATTTTCTTCAATCAAATCAAGGCTCAAGCATATCTGCTAATCGTTTTTGTCAAGGTTAAATTACCTGACTCTAGGGCTTGGCTCTCTGATCTCCATAGGTATCACCACCTCAACCCCGAATGCTAGAGAGAAGAGGGTTTCTCTAGTTTCAGTCCTGGGTGTGGTCCGGTATGCCCACAGAACTTTTGGAAGTTCGTCCACCCAGGCCCCTTTATGCACATCTAGTTTAGCTTTCAGGTTGTTCTTGATTACTTTGTTGACAGCCTCAACTTGTCCATTCGCTTGAGGATGAAATGGGGCCGAAAAGGCTTCCTTGATTCCTAGATTCGAGCACATCTCTTTGTAGTTTCGATTATCAAACTGCCTGCCGTTGTCCGTTACAATGGTATGTGGTATTCCAAATCTACACACAATAGACCTCCATATGACATTTGAGGTTTTGGCCTCAGTTATCGTGGATAATGGCTCTGCTTCCACCCACTTGGTGAAATAATCAATCGCAACTATAGCATACTTTGCCTGGCTTCTACCCATTGGCAGGGACTAATGAGGTCAACTCCCCAATGGGCAAAGGGCCAAGGGCTTGTGATTGAAATGAGCTGTTCAGGACACTTCCTAGGCACGTTGGCAAACCTCTGGCAAAAATTGCATTTATGTGCATGAATTTGTGTATCCTCCTTCATCGTGGGCCAGTAATAACCCTGACGAATTACTTTGTTAGGAAGCGATTGGCCATCTGAGTGATTTTCGCAAATCTCCTCATGTATTTCTCTCATAACATAATCAACTTCGGCTGCACCTAAACACTTCAGGTAAGGGAGTGAGAAGCCTCTCTTGTACAATACTCCGTCTATTAAGGTATAATACGGGGCTTTGTATTTCAAGCGTCGAGCCTCCAGCTTATCTTCAGGCAGGATTCCTTATGTCAGGTATTTGGCTATTGGATCCATCCATTCAGATTTATCATCCAATTGGTTAACTACCTCATCCCCCTCTTTGTAGCTTGGTTTCTTTAGTATTTCAAAAGGTACACTTCATGTGAGCTTTGAGTCTGACGCCGAGGCAAGCCTTGCAAGTAAATCTGCGTCTGTATTCTCCTCTCTTGGTACCTGAGTGATTCGATATTCTTCAAATTTTTCAAGCAGATTCTTTACCTTGGCAAGGTATGATATCATGCTGTTTTTCCTTGCCTGGTACTCCGAATTTACATGCCTGACCACTAACTGTGAATCACTGTAAACTTGTAGCCTTTTGGCTCCCACCGATCCTGCCATTCTCAAGCCTGCAATCAAATCTTCATACTCAAATTCATTATTTGTTGCCTTAAACTTGAGGCAGATTGCATACTCGAGTTTAACATAATCAAGTCATGGTGTTGTAAGTATGAATCCAACACCGCTTCCGTGCTCACTCAATGAGCCGTCCACACGTAAAGTCCGGAATGTGGTTTGGTCCTCATGTTCCATTTCTTCTCCGGCATCCAGCGGTTAGTCCTCCGACCCTTTCAACTTAGTGAATTCAACGATGAAGTCAGCGACTGCCTAGGCCTTTACTGCTATCCTCAAGATGTAAGAAATCCCAAATTGCCCCAACTCTATGGACCATTTGATTAACCTTCCTAAGGTTTCCAGCTTTTGAAGTACCAGCCTCAACGAGTAACTAGTTGAGATAGTGATGGCATGGGCCTGGAAATAAAGTTTGAGTTTCCGAGACGATACCACCAAAGCCAGAGCAAGCTTTTCTATGGTCGGATACCTCATCTCAGCTGACACCATAGTCTTGTTGACATAATAAACTGGGTACTGAACCAAAGCTTCCTCATGGATGAGGGCGAAGCTGATCGCTGTCTCTGAAACTGCCAGGTATAAGAAGAGTGTCTCCCTGAATATTGGCTTGGACAGCAACGGTGCTAAGCCCAGGTATTGCTTGAGTTTAGTAAACGCCTCCTTGCATTCTTCTGTCCATGGAAAGCTCTTGGGTCCCTTCAAGATCTTGAAAAATGGCAGGCACTTGTCAGTTGCTTTGGATACAAATTGGTTCAGGGCCACTATCCTTCCAGTCAATCTCTAGACATCCTTGATTTTTGCTGGAGAGTCCATTTCAAAGAAGGCCTTGATTTTGTCTGGGTTAGCTTCAATTCCCCTCTGATTTACCATGAACCCCAAGAATTTCTCAGAAGATACCCCGAAGATGCACTTGGCTGGGTTTAACATCATCTCATGCTTCTTGAGGATGGAGAACATCTGATCCAGGTTAGTTAGGTGTTCTGAGGCTTTAACACTCTTAACCAACATGTCATCCACATACATTTCCATGGTTTTTCCTATCTGCTGGGCAAACATTTTGTTAACTAGCATCTGGTAAGTAGCTCCCGCATTTAATCAATCCGGATAGAGCACCTCCTTCAAAAGTCCAGCGTTTAGTAATTTCTCTACTTTTGTCCTAATCGTTTCGTAACGTTCAGGGTTGAAGCTCATTCTTTTCTGTCTGACTAGGCAGAAGTCAGGTCGACATTCAATCTGTGAACTATGATCTTTGGATCAATACCTGGCATGTCGTCGTGGGACCATGCAAAAACATTTGAATTTTCTTTTAAGAATTCAATCAACACTTATTTGAACTCGTCTGAGATCAGGCTCCCGATCTTGGTTGTTCTGGCAGGGTCGTCCATGTCCAGTTGTACTTCTAGCAGGTCTTCCACCACTTTTCCTTTTATTGTTTCCTTCCACTTGTCCTCTCTACTTTCCGACTAAGTGTCAAACTGGTGTTTTTCCGACATGATTTCCATTACTCTAGATTTTTCAGTAATGGTCGACTCAGAGTGCTTGCACTCAGAGGTTCGTATGTTGTAAGAACAGGGCACGCACAAAGGTTTTTTCCTAGCTAGCTTGAAGCATTTCTGCTTGGAGAGAGATTTTTAAGTTTAGGGCTCTTTAAGGGAGGAATTGCTCCCTGGACTTCTTATTTCGAGGTTTGTTCCTTGTTTGCTCAGGGCATTCCTGCCCGAAGGTCGTCAGGCACATCAGGTGGTTGAGCCTTTCGTGCTGCGGACTGGGATTTTCCTGCCTGGGGCCCAGGAAAATGGCAAGTGATTCCATGTGAATGTTTTTGTCACACAGGGATGTTGCGTAACATTTTCTCGATTCGTGCTGGTCTCCTCGAACGCATCCGGTTCCTCCCCCCGAGTAGGAAACTTCATCAACAAGTGATAGGTTAAGGTTGCTGCCTTCAATGCGTTCAGGGTTGGTCTTCCAATTATGGCACTATATGCTGAAGGGATCTTCATTACCAAAAAATTGGTCATCACCGTGGATCGGTCATGGGCATTTCCTACTGTGATAGGGAGTTCAATAAACCCTTCTGGAAACATCGATTCACCTGTAAAATTCGAGAGAGGAGTCTTTACCAAATTGAGTGCCTCTCTTTTCAGCCCCATCACGTCATAGGCTGGGGCATACAAGATATCAATTGAACTTCTTGTGTCTATTAATATGCGAAATATCATGTGGTTAGCCACTTGAGCCGCTATCACTATTAAATCATCATGGGGTGGTGAATATTCATGGCTTTTCTATCATCAAAAGTTTATAGGAAAGGGTCCCCCCGCAATGCTTTGAGCTGCCTGGTTGCCAGATTCACTTCAAACTGTTCCTGCGTGCCTCTAGCGTCCCTCGCATATGCTTTCCTTGACTTGTCCCCCCATGTCTGGTCCTTCTACAATAGTTTGCACACTTCCATTACTCTCTTCTGGTCGGAGCGGTATTACAGATGTATCCTCCACTCCGATTTGTTCATGTCTCCAAGATCCAACCTGATTAGTGGCTCCTGCCACAAACTGCTCCCCTCTAAATAAGAGCTTATATTTCTTCCTTTAATTCCATACACTTGTCAGTGTCGTGACCGTAGTCTCTATGGTATTTTCAATATCTCTTCTTGTTTTGAAACCGAAGTGGAGTCTTGATCGAGAAGGGTTTTTTTCAACATGTTGATTCCTTCAATTTTCATCAATACCTCTTCACGCGTCATGTTGAGTACCTGCCTGGTCTGTCTCTGGGGAATCGAGGTCCCTGATTTCTTTCATCATTACTCCATTTTTTGTTCACAGCTCCATTCCTCTAGTTCCTTCGCGGGTCATTTTGACCCTCGTGTTCCTGCCTTGACCTCCTTCATGATTCAATGATCTCTTCTGCTGAAATATGCTTGTAGGCCTCCACCAGCATCTCAGCGAAAGTCCGGGGAGGATTTCTCGCTATTGAACGGATGAAATCTTCATCTCTCAAGCCATCATGCATGGCTTGCAAGGCCCGATCATCGTTTCCCCTTTTGACTTGCATCATAGCTTCTGTAAATCTCTGAACGAACGACTTCAGAAGTTTGCTTCCCTCTGACAATCAAAGACAGTTGAGTATGCGGCTTTTTTACTGGTTGAGCCCCCAGGAACTGAGCAACAAAGGCATTCTCCAGTTGGCTGAAAGAGCCAATAGTCCCTGGCTTCAAACTTGTAAACCATGTTCTAGCCATTCCTCCGAGGGTTAATGGGAAAGCCCTGCACATGATTTCATCCTCAGCTCTCTCAAACTCCATCCATACCTGGTAAGCCCCCAATTGTTCTCCAGGGTCAGTCCGCCTCTCGTAACGTTCCACATGGAGAATCTTGAAGTTAGGCGAGAGCACCGCTTGCCTTATCCTCAAGGTGAATGGTGAGGTAGACTGGGTCCATGTTGCATTAAGAGGCACATGCCCAGGTAAGGGAGCAATGAGGTTTCCCCCTTGAACCTTGGCTCCTGCCTAGACGTAGAGGTCTCTCACAGTGGCGAGCCTTCACCTTTCATCTTCTGCTACATCCCTTCTAATTTCATCTTCGAACCGCCTTCGTTCCTCGGCCCTAATGCGAGCCCTCTCCTCATCCAGGTTCCATCACATGTGGCATTCAGGTCTCATCTTTTCTTGGACTCTGGCCCTATCATTCTCATCACATGCCCTCTCCTAGCATCCAAGGATGCTATCAGATTGCTCAAATCCAGGCTTTCATGGGGCGAGGAGAAGGCGTCACTAATTGATATGTGCCTCAAACTTCCCTGCCTAACCTGCAAGAGATACATGGAGGTTCTGACATCTCTTCTAACCTCTCCATCAAGTGGCCTCAAACACTCATGCCTCGGTTCATTCCTTCCTTGGCCTCTGCCATCGTTTCTCTATGCTCCTCCTTCTTTGCACTCATGTGATCGTGCATGGGGACGTGGAGAATCCACAGGTGCATGGCTTCTGCATGTTTGGGAGTGTTGTACTTGCTGGTTGTTTTGATTCTGTGCCATTTGTCCTATCAACTGTTCCAAGCGGTTCTCCACATCAAACAGGCAAATTCTCTCAGACCGCGGGGCTACCCTCTTGTCACTATGCCATCGGGGGTAACTGCGACAACAAAGTTGTTGGCTCCCTGGGAACAATGGCTTCCCGATAAGGAATAGTATTTGTCCTCATGGGCTGCCTGTCCCTGGCTTGCTTGTTCGATGGCTCGGCACCACTATTCTCCAGCGCTGCTTCTGGCTAATCCTCCATATCACACTCCTTATCCTAGTCACAATACTGGTTTTGCCGCCAAACTTTTTCCCTTGGAGTCACGACTTTTCCATATGATCCTTTCACCGGGGATTATGGCCATGTGTGATTTCTAGATCTTGGCACAACTTTGGTTTTTTTCTTCGGTTCCCACAGACGGCACCACTGTTGTTGCCTGATTTTTATCACCCTAAGAGTTTGATGGCACAGGGTACTTTCCTGGTAGGATCCCGGATCTCTTCCCTGACTTCTGCAAGATAGAACAACGGCGTTAGAGGGGGCCGGTGGTGTCACCGACGTTCCCACTCCAATGCCAAAGTCATTCACTGGCTATTCCAAGAAACCTTCTTCAGGTTCCCCTCAGGTATCCCCACTGTGCAGCCTGCCTATAGTTCTAGACAGGGGAGCCCTCCAGAAGCCTGTCAAATGAGTGATGGCGACTAGTTTAGGGTTGTTAAGGAGTGTTTAGGGTTCTAATTCCAAGAAAATGATCCCCTTCCCACTCACCTAACCTTACCTTAAATACTCATTTTCAATGGCTTGGACGTTAGGGTTAAGAACCCTCATATGCTGGGATTGTGACACCTGGACTTAGAGGCAAGGCAAGTACTGAACCAAGAACTACAGCCCAATCGGGCTGACTTTATTCATCCATCCGTGCTCACGACGTGCCTGAGCTTGCCTTTGGCCTTGCCTGACGGGCTGGGCTTTGCCTATCCGTGACTGATGGCCTCGTCCATTGTGGGCTTGTATGGGTGTTAAGGGGCCTGAGAGGTTCTCTGACCCATACCCTAAAAATCCCCATAACACAACTCTCTATTAATGAAACAACAATGAAATTATATTATACATAAGAATTAATATTTAGAAAAAGAACTTTGGCAAGATTACCAACAACAAAAAAAAGAACTTTGGCAAAGACAATATCGCCTCTCAGAAGAGAAAAAAAAATAAGTGCTTAAGAATCTGTAAAAGGCCATTACCAGGCACAGGTTTATACTCCCCCTTTGAATACATTCTTCAACTGCCATTGAGATTAAAGGGTGAATGATTAGGCATTGTCAAAATACTTTAAACAAAATCCAGGAAAAACCTCTGAAAACCTTGCAAAATAGTACAAAACAAACATGAAGTTGCAAATCTTACGTGCTCAAACATTAGAAACATAACCACATTCCAAGATCCTAGCCAACCAAAGTTTAAGAGGAACCCTTTATAAAAGGCAAAAAATCCCTGCAGTATGACAATTTCAATGAGTTCAAGGATACCTGATGACTCTGGTGACTTCAGTTCCATGCTCAGTTGAAATTACTCCACTTCAGTAGGGAAATTGCTAAGTGCATGAACTAACAAACAAAACCAGATCACAACCATACACATATACCATAAATACCTTTCTTCCTATTTCTTAATATTAAATGCAAATATCACAGCCATACATATATACCATAAATACCTCAAGATCCCTAAGTTCCTTTTTTTTCTTCTCAAAAAGATGAAATTCATTGACAAATGTTAAATACCTAACCAATAATTGACAAAGGCAAACAGAGGCATGTGCAAAGATAAAGAAAGCAAAGATATAGAAACACCCATTTGGTTCCCCCTACGAAGTGAACCTTAGCTGCAGACACAGAACATGTAAAAACTAATAATGCAGGACATAATTCTCCTTCTGCTTTGCTCAGACCAGTTTTACAAGAATAAAAAATATATAATTACAAAAAAGAAAAAATATATAATGTGTAAAAAATATATAATTACAACCTTCCCCAATACTAGATCAGGCACTGCAAAAAGATGGATCAGAAGAAAAAAAAAATTGAAAGCCTGTCGATATGCACATATAGTTGGCCAGTAGATTTGCAGATTTGCGGTTGAAAAGGAATAGGGGAGCAACTCTGTTGGAAGTCGATTCCCAAATGTGCAGCTCGGTTGGAAGTTGATTTGCCGGTTCTAGTGATTTGCAAATAGTTGGCCATCAGATTTGCTGTCGAAGAGGAACAGGGGGGAGCAGGTCGATATGCGCGATTGGATCGAAACCTAGTCCGATCTTTCTAATCCCAAAACAAGAGAAAATATTGGATGAGATTTGGTAACCAGATTTCTATATACGATCCCAGCCACTACCAAACACTGGATAAGAAAAGGAACCGGATATAGAAATCCAATCTCCCTCCTTATCCGGTCAAAGAAACACTGCCATAAGTTATAAATTAAGATGCTATATATGCTCATCTTTAAAATTTTCATATATTCAAACAGTACGAAATATATATATATATATATTTTTCATTTTTATCTATTGAAATNAAGCCAAGGATCTAATCCAGCCATTTTTTGAGTTATATTCGTTGATTTTCTCTAGTAAATTTTGAGTTGGAACAATAGAAAACAAAAGAAAGCTCACATTTAACAGTTGCTGCGTACTCATTTAACAGTTAAAAGTAACCATAAATTGTATTACAAAATTGAACAATGTGACTTTAAATTAATATAATACGTGCATCAGATAATTTATGGGGAAAAAAAATAGAACAAAACTTCCAACAGTACAGAATCTAAAAGGAGAGCTAATCTCACGTCTATCACACACTAGAAGTATTGCCATTGCAGAGCAAAAAACGACGTCCTGTGGGCTTCCAGTCTTTCTCTGCATCATCTATACTTTCCGAACCTGAATGTTGTGAGTGGATTGGAACCGCCAGATGGGTTGTCTGCCACTCTGAACAAGTGCCACTTCTTCCCCTGCCTTCACCATTCCTTGCTTCTATATTTGAAACCACACAAAATATACCATCAATAACCAGCAGTTACCGAATATAAAGAGATCGAGACATGATTATATACAGCATAATTCTAAGATATTCTGATGCCAGGATGTCTATGTGATAAATCAAAAGAACTTCACAAACTTGGTTTTGGCTAAGCAATGAACTAAGATTTATGTGATCAAGTAAATCTTAAATTACTATTTTTATTTTTATTTATTTTTTGTTCCTTTAAAATCCTAACCTGTAGCAGAGTCAAAGCATGTCCGAAGGTCTCTTCAGCATCATCCGAGAACTCCATGAATATCGGACAGACACCTTGATACAAAGCCAGTCTTTGTTGTATCCTTTTCCTGCTCGGCCATTAAAGTAGGTGGTCAGACTATTAAAATCATATCTAGTCAATGATAGTTAACTGCTATCATAACTTTCTTTAACAGAATAAATCAGAGCCCATTTTTTGATTTGCTATTTTAAGCACCATCAAATAAGATGATACCACACAAAATTTAGCACAGTAACTAATTAACTTGGTTAACAAGCTTAAACATAATAACCTGACAGGCCAAATAAAAACAAGCCAAGTAAAATAATCTGCCAGTAGTTCAAAATGGGAGAAGTTAGGCAAAAGATAAGTCATGCAACAATGAGAAATAAAACTCACTCGTTTGTAAAGGCAAATATGGTCCCAAAAGGTCGATAATGGCTCAACAGAATAGCCATGAAACCAGTTCTTGTGAAAACTACAATTGAGGTGCCAAGAGTATTGGACATCATTGTTGCATGGTAAGCAAACATCTCGCTCATATGGTTCTACAAAAAGAAATAATACTGAGTCAGTATTTGGACTTTGACAATTTAGTGGAGTTGGAAAAAGGATTTGGATTCTGTTATATAACCTTGAAGGCTTGACCAAGATTAGCTGGCATTCCACCACCTTTTATGGTTGCCTCTGTACGTAATGCCACAGTATGCATAACTTTAACAGCCTTCAAGGGAAACCTGCAAAGTGAAAGCAACAGCATCAATAAAACAATAGTCCAAAACTGTCTTGAGACAATACAGATGCTTTACAAGTGTTCTGCAACTCCTTAACAGTATGTATCTATCCAAGTGTCCAACTAAAGCAACTCCTAGTGGCCAAAATCTAACTAGCAAAAATCCTACACCATTAGATCCACATGGGACATTGTACCAGGGCATTGAATCACTTTGTGGCCACAAGAGATTGTACACCTATAAAGTGCTCTTTTTATCTTTAATTCACACAGATCACATCTCCAAATTACTCAATGTGCATGGTGCAAAGCAACAATTTTTTCCATGACACATCCTAGTATTAAACAAAATTTGCAAAAATAATAAAGCACAGTAACTTACTTTCCATGAGCAGTTTCCCCAGAAAGCATGACTGCATCAGCACCCTCTCGAACAGCAATGGCAATGTCGGATACCTCTGCCCTGGTAGGTGTCGGATGAACAATCATGCTTTCCAGCATGTTTGTTGCCACAATAACAGCCTTCCCCATACTACGACAAATCCTGATTATCTCTTCCTAATTATGAAAGAAGTTCTCAGAATGATATTTAATGCCATGCAATCAATACATAAAGATTTTTGTGCACTTGCTTTTCTATCAGAAAGAAAGAAAACTACCTGCAGAAGTGGAACTTCCTCAATAGGAAGCTCTGCACCAAGATCTCCTCTTGCAACCATTGCCTGTAAAAAGAAGAGCATGTGTTACTTTCAGTGGGCAGTACATACAGGTAATCCAAGCACTGAGATTGTAATCAATATAATGATAGAATGACAAACAATAAGGATATGAGAGCATGTAATTCAACAATGACCAACAAGTTAGAAAATTTAATGGTTGAGGAAATCACCCCATCAGATGCTGTGATAATAGAATGCAAATTTGGGATAGAATCTGCACTTTCTATTTTCACTATAACATGTATATCTGCATCACAGCCTGCCATAATAAGTAGGGAAAAAGAATTATAACTTGTAGTCCAAATCAAAGGCATGACATGGATATATTTTCCAACCACAAAATATACAAATCCATGTACTTACTTTTCAGATAATTCTTCAATTCGTGTACTACTTGAGCATCTTTGACAAATGAAACAGCATAAAAGTCGACTTTGTTGTCGACTCCAAATTTGATATCTTCCCAGTCCTTCTCTGTAGCAAACCAGATTAAACAATCATGTCATTTGCAAAGCATAGAAATTCTAGCAACCCTTGCCTTCAGAATTTACAAAATGATAAACCTAAAATACAAGGAGGCAAATTGATAAGATGGCATAAAGGATACTGTTGATAATTCAGGATCCAACCTGTGATGGAAGGCAATGTTGCACTTTTCCCCCTAACATTCAAATGTCGCCTCGACTTGAGCTCTCCTCCATCAATAACCTCACATTTCACTGAATCTTCTGTCTTGGACTTCACCATTAATGACATCATACCACCTATAGCAGAGATCAAGATACAATGGTGCATTTAAGTAAACTCCAACACAATTTCACTTGAAAGAGAATGAGAAGTGAGCATCTTAGAATTACACTTGAATTGGGAAAACAAATTGGGTCTCAGATGAATTGTTAGTCAGCTATGATCATAGGTCTTCAAGAGTTATGAAACAATAGAAAACTGAATAGGAAATGTTTTAAATTTTGTTGACAAAAGCATTTGTGGAATATTCTTTTTTATGGAAACTATTTTCAACTAAAATGGAAAACCCATCTAATTCAAGTCTCAAAACAGTTATGAAATACAAAGGTAATCTTCAACCAGCAAATTTCAATGCAAACAATTGTGTAACAGATACAGAAAACAACACGATGTGTTATAGCTAGCACGAAATGAAAGTTTTAGACACCAAATGCTTCCATGCTTGATTCTTTTATTCACAATATTTACATACTTGACATATAACATAAGCCATTCTCACTCCAATTTCAATCAGAGCGTGGTACAATAAATAAGAAACAAAAAATAAAGGAATAGTTCAAATCTGCATACCATCAACAAGAAGCATGTCGCCCGCTTCTACATCGTTCACAAAATCATCATAGTTAACACTAACACAATCAGCTGTTCCAACTCCTCTTTGAATTGTAAAGGTGAATTCCTGGCCGGTTTCTAATATTATTGGCTGTGGCAAATCTCCACTCCTAACCTCAGGACCCTGATAACCAAAACAGATAATCAGACAATAGATATATAAATTCATTGACGAAAATATATCCACATATAAGACCAGAGTGTGTGTGGCATACAACACAGTCTACATCAAAGGCCAAACATCTTATAGGGAAAATGTGAATAAACCTAGGCAAGCCAGTACAATACTCTTTATCCATGTGTCTCACTTTACAGTTTTTGTTCCGAAAAATACATGCAAATAAATATGTTGATTATGAATGAAATTACATAAAACTCACTAAGCAACTTCGGAAAATTATTATAGGTGACAAAAGCCAAAAAAAAAAAATACATATTATCTGTGTATACACACACACATAAGGAAATCTTACCTTGGTGTCAAGCATTATCGCAATAACATTGTCTTTGGATTGTGCATTATATTCTTTAACCAAATCAATAACTTTCTGGTGAGACGCATGGTCTCCGTGGGACATATTCATTCTAGCAACGTTCATACCAGACTCGGCCAGCTTCCAAATCATTTCTCTAGTGTTCGTGGAAGGACCAATGGTGCAGACAATCTTTGTCTTGCGTCTAACTATTGGCTTAGACCACATACCCACTGATGTATCACCTGATTGTTGAAGTTCCCTTAATTGCTGTAATTGCTCATCTACCTGATTGGTGATTGACAAAAAAAATCAGTAAAAGTAATAATAAGTTAAACTTTGCACATTGTGAGCAATATAAACATTATTTATAATCGAAACCAAATACAATGCCTTTTTATGGTATAATTAAAACATTTAACCAAATATAGTCCATAGCAAAACATCCAACTCCAGATTCACATTTCCAATTTCTCATCTTCTTTCCATTTCCTGTCCAATAGAAAAGCAGATTCACTCTGCTCGACCAAGCTATGTAAAATAATCCAGCATTAAGCTTCCCTGCCCTCAAATTAACATTAAAAAGGCAATCTTTCAAACATTTTGTACGACAAAACGATACTTTTTGCTGCCAAAAACACACCCAAAAAAAACAAAACATTTCAAAAGAACATGGTTCACAATTTTCAAAAGCTTTCTCAGCAACTTAAAATCATCTAAAAATAAAACAGAGAAAGTAAAAACCTTAGGTACATCCTCCGGTGATACAGGAACGACCTCGGCCTGTACGGATCTCTTGGCAGTGATCTGAAACCTCTTAAAGGAAATAGATTTGCAGCTCTTCTTTCCCTCATCACCCAATACTTTGGCAGAGAAGCTACAAGGCTTCAACTTGTCTACACGTTCCTGAACGGGTCCAGAACTAGGGCACGGAAACGAACTCTGTATGGACCGCGTGGCGACCACCTGAGCCATTGTTGTTTCAGATAGAGAAAGCAAGCTTCGAGGCGGAGAGAGAGAGAGAGAGATAGAAAGAGAAATAAGGTAAGGAGTTAGAGAGTGAGTTGGTTGAGGTGGGTTTAAAACAGAGTAATGCGTCGATGGCCAAATGTGGGAAGGATTGAAGAAATCGCCGCTAAAATTGGCGGAGGTTTTGAGGACGCTTTGGTTGTATCGAAGTAGATGTAAATGTAGCGCTGAGTTTGCCAAGCTTTATTCAAAGGCAGTTGGGGTCTACGAACGAAAATAGGGAAATTACACCAATGTTTTTTTGTCATTTGAGAGAACTTCTCAGGGTTTACTATTTGTCCCTTTGCTCTCCTGTCTAAAATGACTTTCTCATGTTTTTATTGAAGAATACTCCGTTTCAATCAGTTTACACTAATTTGAATTCAAATTTGTAAGTTTTTAAAATTACAATTAGTATTTCTAAGTCTTCTATAAAAGGTATAAATGAAATTATTTAAAAAGTGTAAATAAGTACAAAAAAATGATAATTATTTGAAAGTGATTGATAATATTTAAAAAAAAAAATTATATTATATTTAAATTAAACTTTAGAATATGTGGACAAAATTACCCTTTTTATTTATTTAGTACTATAAATGAATTCAAAATTTTCTGAATATTCCTCACACATAATTGATTCTTTAACTATTTTATGTATTTTTTTTATTACATTTTACCCTTTCGTGCATATAATCATATATAGTTTTCTAATATTTCTAGGCTCCCTTTGGGATAAATCTTTTGTACGCATGTTTCGAGCTCAAAAAGTTTGAAACAGATAAATTGGAATGGAAAAAGGAAAAATTGTTTTTCTCATGATTTTTTAGAATAATTTATTTCCTCACCTTTTTCAAGGGAAACCAAAGTCCTTTATATTTTGTAAAATTTTACTTTTACATTTCAATCCGGTTTTTATCCCCGATAATTTTCTAATACCAAACAAGTTGTTATATGTGGTTATTTTTCTTTTCATATTGGTAGGTTTAATCTACATAGTAAACTCATTGAAAATATATTATTAAATTCAAGTTTCAAACTTTGATTTGGATTAAATTTTTCTTTTTTTTAATTATAATAAGTATAAAGCTTATTTACATCATTAAATTTTAATTTTTTTAGTGTATAATAATTTTTTTATTTTAAAAAACTGACAGTCATACTCTTTATTGATTATAAACATTATTATAGTATTTTTTACTATTATTAATCATTAATTAATATTTTTTCTCCTACAGGTTAACATAAATAGTTTTGTTTTTTTTTATTTTATCGCTCTCTAAAGAGTTTAACAAAATTAAAAAATAGAAAGAATATTAAAAAAAATTTTATTTTATAAAAATTAGCGAGTTGATCCATATTAACAAAATTTTAAAAAAAAAATTATGGTACTTGATATATGAATATGACTCATAAGTCGTTTTTATATGGCACAATTTTTAGATTTTTTAATTTTTAAAATTCTCTACTTTTTTTTATTTTATTTTTTATATTTCTTTATTTTTTCAAACATTTTAAAGAGAAAAATAAAAAAATAGGTCAACTTTTAAAGTTAATATGATATATGATTATCAATTTTAAAAATTGAGAAGTAAATTATCACATACTTTAAGAATTAAAAAGTAACTATATAAATAAGCCTAAGTTTAATGTTGGCAAAAATAATATTTATGCTTATAGCATTATTGTCAAATAAATTTTGTTTTTAAAACCTTGTACAGTTTAGACATTTTTTAGTTTTATAAATAAGTTGCAATAGAGATAAAATATAAAACATATAATGATTCACTTTATATTAGTTTAAATTTTTAAAACTAGTAATTATTCAATATAATGATCTACATTTTATGAATTTAAAATTTTAAAATCAATTACAATTCAATATGATTAAATAGTCTTAAATATTTTTATATAGAAATTTTCTACCCCTTTTGTTTTGATTAAGTTTCTGATTGATTATGTACTCCCTCTCTTCTGAATGGAATTTTCGTCCAACCAAAAAAAAAATACCGAATTTTAAATCCTCCCTAATTTTTTTCATTTTCTGCCCAAATCTGACTTACAAACACATGGTGATGAAAATTATTACATAAAAAAATATATTTATTACAGCTATCAAAACGGAATATCACACATGTAATTTTCTCAATTATGTATTAAATCATATCTATAAAACGAATATTTATCATATAATGCAAATGCTCGACAAAGAAAAAATTACAAATGCAATAGTTTATTAAAATCACCAATTAATGATTATTCCACAAAAAAAACAATTTCAGATTACGAGTTCGGGTTGAAAACGTCTAATTTCCACAAGATATACTAATCAAATGTTGCCACGTCATTGGTCACAGGTGTGTAGGCAACTCCATCTGTAGCCAGTATGTCCCTCCACCCAAAGACACAAAGCCCTCTATGAAAAGCGCGGGAAAGTTCACTTCTATAATGGCGCCTCAAAGCCCTTATCACAATTCCCAACCCATCTCATTCTCATTCATCTCTAAGATCTGACCTGTTTCGATTCTAAATCTTTTGTCAATCAAATTTATGCGAAACTCTAAAAATTTCTCAAAACCTGAGCATCTCGCGGTTTCTCTGAGATGGACATGGAAGGCTTATCGGTGATATGCGCAGGCCTCGGAATAGCTGAAGAGAACGAGGATGGAAATTGGATCGGTTATTCAAAGGGCGAGTACTGCTTAGGTCTGTCTTCCATATTATTTTTACAGCTCTTGAAAATGTCGGTAATGGAAGAAAAAAGAGTTCGTCTTTTACTTTTCCTTTTTTTTTTTTTTTTTTTTTTNTTTTTTGGTTGGCTTCTATCATTTTTGCAACGGCCAATTTGATTAAGCTCTGGGCAGTCCAGTTTGTTAATTGGGTTTCGGATGCGATTCGGAAATTTTGTGTGAGCAATGGCTTGATTCAACTTTTGGGTTTCTCGACAATTTTGCAGATAATTTGAAAGATTTGCTGAGGTTTTTGAGGCGGGATGATCCACAGAATCGAGATGTGTTTAAGCAAGTCTGTAAATGGAACATTGTACATAAAGATTTGATACCCATTATCGAGCACTGCCAAGATGATCGGAATTTGGTTCTTAATGCAGGTGAGTTATATAGTTTTTATGTTTTGTGTAAAATCCATTTATGTTTACAAGTATACTAAGCACTAACTCTGAATGCTTTACTTTCTTTGAATTTTGCAGTAAAGATTTTGGTGTTCCTAACTATGCCTGTTGAGCCTTCATCAAACGATGTACCCCAACAGATAGAGTATTTATGGGGTTTGAAGTCTTCAATTACTTGCAGTAACATTGTTGTGGTCATAGTCTCTCTTCTGGAAAGTCCACTGGAAAATTTGGAAAAGTGAGTGACTTATGTCCTTTATCAGAACTGACTATGTGGTTGCATATTTATTGAACGTTTGCCGGTTGTCTCTCCATCCTGACAACTATAATGTTCTTATTTGAAGTTCATTGGATTCTTGATGAAAGATCCTTGTTTTGTTGTTTATGTTACATATGGTTTGATGGTCAATCCTATTCCCACAGGGAAGCATTCACCGAGGATGACTGGAAATTGGTGCAGCTGGTTCTTACTCTATTCCGAAATATTTTAGCTGTTCAAGAAATCTCATTGCAGCAGAAGGTTGGAGGAGTTGCCAGCCACTTTTTATCATTGAGAGAGAGATTTCTGGAACTTTTATTTCGTGAGAATGTAATGGACTTAATATTAGTTATAACCCAGCATTTTGGGGGATCTGGTAGCTATCTTCGTCATGATAACTTGCTTATGTTGGAGATTTTCTATTACACTTTCATGGGTCAAGAGCCAGAGTTGATAGCAAAAGCTCATATGAGAGGCTCAAAGGTTGGTTACGTGGCTTCTATTATTTGCATTTTTTATTTTCTCATTGCTTATACTTTGGTCCAAACTGGCAATGAAATTCGATAAACATGACAGGGT
The DNA here is from genome assembly GCA_003254975.1 of Ochetophila trinervis. Classification (NCBI taxonomy): domain Eukaryota; kingdom Viridiplantae; phylum Streptophyta; class Magnoliopsida; order Rosales; family Rhamnaceae; genus Ochetophila; species Ochetophila trinervis. Next base: position 45,943 of record QANX01000399.1, read on the forward strand.
GAAATCAAAATAAATCTTTTTGTTGTGAAACACTGAAATTACATCGAAAATGACAAAATTCATTGCTACATTTTCCTGTTTATGCCTAGGAAGTATCCTTGTACAAATTTAACTGATGAGCATATCCACCTTTCCAAAACTATTTATTTTGAGTTATGAATTATCAATTCACCGATGTCATGCTTCATTTAGTTATAGTTTAATGGCACTTATTTGGTAGTCTGATTTTGCAAGTTTCTCTATGTAGGTGGTTGAAGACACCAATGCTTCTCTTAATAGTCTCAAGTCTATCATGGAGGAGGAAGAAGAGAAAAGAAGACTTTCTAGGCTCTGTAACTTGGGCAATCATTCATATTTTAGTGGAACATTTACACGGCTTACTATGGTATGAGATTTGGTCAAAGTTAATGTTAGCGAGAACTTTAATATTAAGTAACAGCAGCCATTTGTCATTTGCAGGATGGTTCCAAGGTAGTTTTGAAGGGAAAACCTACTTCCGCTTCTCATGATAACCTGCTTAAACCGCATAAAGTTTCTCGCGGTCGCATTAAAAAAATTGCCTGGGATCATGGGATTTTACCTTCAACAAAGGATAAGATTTTGGAATTGCTGCATGACTTTGTAAATCAGTTTTTATCAGGGGGATATTGTGGTAATCATTTATTTTTCTTTCTTTTATGATTTAGATTTTGCTTCTTTCCCATTCGAGTGCCACACCATTGCATAATTTCTGTATAATCCACTTGTGTGTCAGTTCTAATGCAGTCAATTCGTGAAGATATTGAGAAGGAACATCACGCAATTCAGAAGAGCGATGTCTTTGTTTTCTTTCAGGTTGTTCAGTTTGTTACTTCTTTCCAGTATCACAAGTTCTCAACCTCAAAGGTGAAAAACTTGAACATCTTACATCCATATTCAAGTTTATTTAGTTTTTCCTTTTCTTATTTTTTTAATTTTTTTTATTGCATAATATTTTATAATATTATCATCTTGAATTAGTCAAGTGTTGATTTGGGGGGCTTCTTCCTTTGTTTTTATTTTATTTTATTTTATGTTGTTTTTTGGACATAATTTTTTATTTTAAAGTTTTTACTTGTCAACTTTCTTTAGCATCAGTTGAAGTACTTTACTTTTGGTGCCACCATTGGTCTTAGCTCCCTGTGCAAATTAATTAGTTAGGCCTACCAAAATCCAAAGCTATGGACCATGGTAGGGGTTTTTGTTAGCAAACAGTACTATTAGGTGAGTGTCTGTTTTCTGTGGGGCAAGTATGGTATGCATATTTTAATTGGGTATAATTGGCTTACAGTTTACATCAAGAATGTCTTTTCTTGTTGGGAAAAGTCAAGATATTCACTTCTGGATCTTCTGTGCTTTAACAGGAAAACATGGGATCTGATGCTTCTGAAGCTTCTTTGGAAACACATCCTGATAACACATTATTTGGTGGTGATATATGTGGACCTATTGCAGCAACCATGAATGAGTCGATGTTTCAACTAGTAATTTTGAAGTGGCGTAATGCGTTTGAAGGCTTGAAAGAAACACATGACTATAAGTTTGTGTCTGCAGCTGGTAGTCTTATGAAAATTATGGTAATTGTGCTCTTTCATCAATCTGATTTTTTATTTTATTTAGTTCGAATGTTGTTTTTCTTTTAGCTTATTTTATCCCCCTTATCAAATATGTGTTTGATGTCTGAATAAAAACCTGTATCTGGATATAGCCTGACATCCTTGTGACTGTTTTCTGTTGCAGATTTGCATGCTTGATTTGGTGCTTAAGTTATTGCCAGAAGACACTAAGGAGCCTCAAACAGCTCGCATACTTCTTTACAAATTATTTTATGATCAAACTGATCAAGGGATGACTCAATTCCTTCTAAATTCGCTCAAATCATTTGACACTCACAAGCAACCCAAGAGGTAGTTTATCTTTATATTAAAAATCAACAATCCATAAGCTAATTAATTTTCATTATAATACTTTGGTTATCTTTCAAATACTGAGGAATGAATTTCTTTTACCAGTGCATTTTACATTAGAGAGCTATCAAGGGAAATTCTAGTCAAATGGGAAAAGAATTAAATAACGATTAGCTTCACCGTTGGGCATCATATTTTGACAATATACTCTTCAAAACAGGGGATTTGTATCATTTATCTACAACATTAGCTTATCTTAGTAATGGATTATTAGCTTTCAGTATAATACCTCTTGGAGATTGTATTCCTAGTTTTAGTAAAATAAATTGTAATTGGAAAATAACCATCTACACTAATTATGCCTATTTATATACAAATTTGCCGGTCATTGACTTGTTGCTTGATGTCATTCAATTGATGCCATATTGATGAAATTTTCTTTTCAGTTATCTTGCAGATTTGATTGAGATGATTTATAAAATCTTACGTCTCATGGAGAATCTTCAAGCACGTGGAACTTTGAGGGTATGTCATGTTATATAAGTGGCAAGCTATTATACTTCCATGTCATTTGTAGTTTGTTTGTAAGGGGATAGTAAGCTGCCACCATACATTTTAAGTATCTTCTCTGTCTCAATGCTATATATATTATATATATTTTTATTGTCATTTGAAATATCTAACTTCTAGTGATTTAACTAAAATAATGACAAGTTCTAAGAAACCAAGTTGATGTTGACTGTGATGTCAAATAATTTTACCTAATACTTCTATTCCAATATGTTTTCATTCATTTATGATTCGAAGAACTCATCTCAATGATAGCTAATGCAGTTAATTATTTGTATTCAATTGACATCAATGAGGAACTTTACATATATTTATAAAAAGTGAGGTTTTACACAAACTATTTTTCCTTCTGTAAGGTTTCTAAAAAATTAAGGAGGGTGAGAAAGAAGAAAGAGTCAAGTGACAAGCCAAATGAAACTGATACCTCAGGTGAACATCCTATGGTTCAGAATGAGACCGTCATATCTAATACTGAGCCATCAGCAGAAATGAGTAATGCAGTCCAGGGTCTAGATACAAGTTCTCATGGGAAACAAAACATCGGTGTCGTTGCTCATGCTGATGAAAGTGAAATGTCGAAGTTGGAGACAGAAAACAATGGGGTCAGCTTGCCCCTGCAGATGGATTTCAAGAACTCTGATTTTGTGAATCATGATCTCGATGGTGCAGGTGATTCTTCTGGTGATGAGCAGGTTGCTGTGACTGATGAAGTTGATTTCAAGGTGTCGACTTTGGTTTCTGCTTTCGCAAACAACAATATCATTCAGAAACTGTGTTGGTTGCTTAAGTTTTATAAGAGTAATTCCACAACTACAAATCACTGCATAATAAGCATGCTGAAGAGGATCAGTGATGATCTGGAGCTCTCTCCAATGCTATATCAGGTCAAACCTTTTAAAGAAAACATTACTTCTTCATATAAAATTTGTTATTTGCAAATAAACATGTCATCTAAAATTTGACGGATTAATGATGCAGTTATCACTTCTTACTATATTCTACGATATCCTTGATGAGCAAAAGTCATGTCCATGCAAGGAATATGCAAACATTGTTGATTTCCTGACAAGTTTGGTTAGAAAGATGCTCAAGAAAATGAAAAATCAACCCCTTCTTTTTGTGGAAATTCTCTTTTGGAAGACTCGCAAAGAATGCCATTATTTAAATGCTGAATATTTACTGCATGAGCTTGGCCACATGAGGAAAGAAAGTAGAAACTGGGAAAACAGTACTGCTGATGGAGTAATTGGCTCATCGCGGGCCAAGGAATGGACACGTAGAAGCATAGCGGACTCACTTGGTGAAGATGAAGCTGATGTTGTGATCTCTCATGAGCTCCAAAATGACAAGTAAGACTTGCTTTTGAAACTTTGTTAAAATATAAAAGCGGTTTTCTGGATCTAGTTAATATAGAATCTAATCTGCAATAGCAAAAAACAAATTTTCTAGTAATATAAAAGCGGTTTGCTGGATCTAGTTAATATAGACTCTAATCTGCAATAGCAAAAAACATATTTTTTAGTGATACTGCAAGAATATCAAGGAACATATATATATATAAATTTTTTTTTTCAGTAATATAGAAAATATTGGCAAAGTGAAGGGAGGCATGGTATTTACTACAGACAATGAGTTTGACGGACAAGGAAGTTATGACAAGTATGTCTTTTGAATTTACAACTCGTTAATCCTAGAAGTTGTACTTTACATGTTGTGCAAGTAGTTTGTCTAAACCTTAGTGCATTTTGCTGTTGCAGTTGGAGGAAATCCATGGACCATGAACCTGAAATGGTTACTAAGAAGAAGAGAAGACTTGTCCTTGGAAGCGAGCTGGATGTAAAAATAAAGGATCTATACGAGAAGTATGTGAGCTTTGCTTTTAATCTAACAGTATGTGTTCTTAATCTGTCAGTTTCTGAAACTGTATAAACTGAAGCTTTCATGAAAAAAATGGCCAATTTAGGTTCAAGAACAAACAGCATTGCATTCGACTTATAGCAGAAGAAGTAGATCCTGATGGTGAAATATCAGCGGCTCAAATTTCCAATAGGCTTAAACAACTTGGACTTAAATCTGCAACCAGGAAATGGACGTGCCATGCCGATGAACCTGATGGAGAAGAAAGAGCGACCAAAACACTTAACTCAAATGATTTGGAGGAAAGTTCGTTGAGTCGACCTGTGTAAGTATTTAAAAGAATATTCTAAATATTTATATATGTGAATTCTTATCCTCTCTTCTAGATATTTATATTTTTTCATGCATTTATTTTTATTAAATATTATGGAATAAGTCTTCAATGCTTATTGCAAATTTTTCAAAGTAACAGAAGAAAAAGAGTCCGCGCCTTTAGTGAAGCAGAGGAAGCGAAGATTAGAGCTTTATACAAGCAGTGAGTGTTACTTGGTTGCTATATAGCTATTATGATAGATTCCCTTGCACTGTCACTTGCTGAAGTAATAAGGAAATAGATACTGGTATTCAGTTTCTGTATCATAGCTTTTATTTATAAGATAATTGATTTTTGAGTTTTCTTTCTTCACCTAGATTCAAAGATCATAAGAAGTGCAACCGCATGATTGCAAATGCACTGGATGCAGATGGTAAATTCACTGCTTCTCATGTTTCTCGTAAGCTTAAACAGCTTGGCCTACTTGCTCCTCCGCAGAAGAAGTTAGAAACCAGCATACAACTGAGGGATGAGGATCTTAGTGACTTTTCTATGGACACATCGAATGAGTCTGATGATGAGACATTGTTGTCGTTAATAAACAGGTGGATGCTCATGATTTTGATTGTCCTGGTTACAATTTTTGTAATCCGACTAGTATTTTTGCTTTAGTTTCTGTTGGTTCTGTCTTCACCTGCATTTGGTGTTGGCTTAGCTTAGCTTGATCTTCATCTATTATCCCACTGTTATTCTATTAAGAAATATGGGTATATATCAACTTAATTTTATTGAATCATTCTCTAGTGTCCGTTCAACTAGAACCATGTTGTTTTTATTGGTGCAAGACGGTCTTTGCTGAACATTACCAACTGTTCTTATCATTTTTTCTACCTGCACATCAATGCAGAAATCATTGACCTTTATATTTTGTTCTCTTCCCTACCACCACCATGGGCTAATATTATTAATCACAATTTTTAGAAAATTCTTGTATATTGTTGTTTGAATATCTTAACAGTCCCAACTGTACACTACACTCTTTCAAACTTTCAGGAGCAAGAAGAGGGAGCATAGCATACGAGAGGTTGAAGAACAGACAGCTGGAGAAGATGATTCTGATGATATAATCTTAAGCTCTGTTCTGAAGTAAATTTCTATTTTTTCTCTTTTCTGTTCCAGATAATAACGACTAATTGGTGAAACTGTTATGTTATTAACATCGTTTGATATATTCTGTTTTATTTATATAGTTTCTTGCTCTTCCTTTTCACATTTTGACTGTTAAGTTGGTTTGTCTTCTGGATGTAGGAAAACTAAATCCCTTCTCAAATCAAAGGATGCGAAGCTTAAAGCTGCTTCAACTCAGGGGACAGTGAATGGCAATAGCTTCAGAAATGGATCCGAGGATGTTGTTGAAGAACGGTATGTTGCTTGTCCACCATGATTCCACTAGAGTTCTTTCACAATTCTCACTCTCTTTATGATTTAGACTGAAATCTGTGGTTTGAATTTTCTTTGTCAAGTGTTAATATTGTCGAATGGTGCATACAGCTTCATGGTAGTTCTAGTGTACTTTGTACACTGTTGGGCAAGAATTTGCAATAATATTAGACTAGTCAAAGTTAACAATTCATTCAGGTCTGTTCGGATTCTGGAAAGCACTTTTTGGTTCCTAGTTCTTAACAAGTATAAAGAAATGCACAAGCTTCAGTATCAGCTTTTCAGAAGTATTGTCTGTACTCAGTCATACCCATTTTCAGTTGACTCAAATTAAACTGATGTTGGTTGCCATAAATAGTTTGTGAAGAATGAAACAGCTTCATCTGTGCTATGCTCTCTCTCTCTCTCCGTGTTTCTTTTTGACCCTATCAAAATTGTAATAATTATAATTGCTAACTCATTTCTCAGGGATGTAAACAAGCAATCAAGTATGTTGGAGCATGCAGAAATCCAAGAGGATGTTGCTTTCAAGCATGTTAGTTTGATTGACTGTAGAGAAGCTGAAGTGGGTGGCACTGACGGTGGAAGTTACTTGGGTGTTTCGCCTGTCAAAAATTTATATGATTTGCCACATCAGCAAGTGGACGATGAGTTGGCAGATTTCCAGGATGAAGTGGACTATAGTGGGTTTTCAAATAGCACTGAAAGTAGAAGGAAATTGAGGATGTTACTTGATGATGATGACGACGACGACTGAGACGGAAGCTCACCCCTGGTAGATGAGAGCACAACATTTTGGTACGTGTGGAAGATTATGCTCCTGTGGAAGATGAAAGTTTTCTATGGTCAACTGCTTGCACCATTTTCGTGCCCCAATTTCTGGTGGGTTAGCTGTAATATGCTTGTATTATTGTGTATATATAATTTTTAAAGAAATACTTTAATCTTCCAAAGCACATATCCTTAAATTCAGGTGCATAAAGAGTCGAAGGTGTTTAAAAAAGTAGACATACCTGTAGACCGTACAGGTGGAGGGAATTAAATGGTCGAACCTGTTGTAACGTGCAACCTTGAAAAAAACAGAGAATAATTAAAGAGCCGGCAATAGCCTTTCGAGTTTGGACTGGTTAGACCGTTAGAAATTAAATTTATACGTTTTTCTTATTGTATTGTAGGAAAAGGTATCTAAAGTCACCAAAAAAAATTAAATTAAATCGATTGATTACGAGGACAAATACAATAGGTCGACCAAATGAAGTAAAGAATAATATATTTCTAATATCAAATAATAATAAAATGTATGGATATGTATAGAAAGTCATGCAATGTGATCGTAATGACAAAGCATGGAAAAAGGCTGAATCAGTTTGTTGAACAAGAATGAACTATTATAGGAATAAAAAAGTGAAAGCTATAGTATTAGCTTGAGGCAAACAAATTCTTTATCCGCTTTTGTTTAGTGGCAATTAAGCCTTTCTCACAGACTATTGTGTCAAAATTTTGTTGCACTTGTTTTCGATTGCTCTCAAGTTCAGACAGCTTTAGTACATTCATCATCATCATCACCATCACCATCATCATCATGTGGATCAACAAAATAAGACAAATTTCTCTCTCTACCTTGCAGGTTGTGATTCTATGCATGCTCATGACTTTTGTTGTGGGTTCAAACATAAGGTGCACAGACACAGAAAATAAAGCTCTTCTCGGATTCAAACAAAGCCTAGTGGACGATTCCAATGTTCTTTCCTCTTGGGAAAGTCAAAGAGATTGTTGCAAGTGGAAAGGAATAGCATGCAACAACCAAACAGGTCATGTAATCAAGCTAGATCTCCATTATGTTTCTGATTATTACTCTGTTGAGCAACCTTTAGCAGGTGAGATAAGTCCTTCACTGCTCCAACTTCCATACTTGAATTACTTAGACCTCAGTTTTAACTCTTTTGAAGGGCTTAAAATCCCAAGTTTTTTTGGTTCTTTGAGTAAATTGAAACACCTTAAAATTGCTGCTGCTGGGTTAATAGGATCCATTCCCACCCAACTTGGAAACTTTTCAAATCTGCATACTCTTGACCTTTCAGGGAACTTTGCTGTAACTGTAAATAACCTTGAGTGGTTGTCTCATCTTTCTTCTTTAAGAATCCTTAACATGTCTGGTCTGAATCTTAGTGAGGCTGTGAGTTGGCCACAATCCATAAACAAACTCTCTTCGCTGATAGAGCTTCGGTTAACTTCATGTGAGCTTCCTCAAGTCAATCCCAGATCACTTCCCCTTCTTAATTCCTCCACCTCTCTTCAAGTCCTCGAACTCTCTAATAATTTTCTGAAATCATCGATTTTCTTCTAGCTGGCTAATGTCGGCAGCAATCTTCTTTGTATTGAATTAATTGGATGCCAGTTACAAGGTCCATTCCCAGATATTTTCACAAACATGGTTTCTTTACAATATCTAGATCTCTCTTATAATAATCTTGAAGGTGGGCTGCCAAGATCTTTTCAAAACTTATGCAGCTTGGAGAGTTAAAATTTATGGTCGAACAATTTTTCTTATCGGCTCTTCGACTCCATGGAAAACTTGTCATGTGCTGGGAATACCCTGAAACACCTATATCTAAGTGGGAACCCATTTTGGGGGCCATTTCCCAATCTTACAAGATTTTTATCCTTGGTAGACTTGTACATTGATGGTACCAGATTGAGTGGGTCTCTCCCAGAGGATCTTGGGCAGCTTTCCAAGCTACAAAGCTTAAGCTTAGTTGAGAACCAACTCACTGGTTCAATATCAGATTTGACAGGACTTTCATCTCTAAAGATGTTATTCCTTTCCAGGAATAAACTAAATGGATTTGTACCAGAGAGTATGGGGCATCTTTCTAACCTTGAAGTATTGGATATTTCTTCAAATTCATTGGATGGTGTCATAACTGAAGCCCACTTTTTTAATCTCTTCCGGTTACAGTCTTTAAGTATTTCTGAAAATCCTTTGTCCATCAACCTGAGTTCTCACTGGATTCCACCTTTTCAACTTCGTGATTTAGTCATAATGTCTTGCAAGGTTGGCCCTGCTTTTCCTAAATGGATTCAGACACAGAGAAAACTACAGTCACTTTATATCACCAATGGAGGAATATCAGATTCAATACCTAATGGGTTTTGGGATCTATCTTCCAGCTTGGTGGACTTAAATCTCTCTTTCAACCAGATTCATGGGAAGTTGCCAAATCTATCATCCAAAAACTACTCCTATTTCTCATTTGATTTGAGTTCAAACAATTTGCATGGACCGCTGCCACCATTTCCTCCAAACATAAGCATCGTGATTCTCTCCAAAAATATAATTTCAGGATCTCTGTCTTCTTTATGTGCCACGGAAACTCCAAGCTTGTCTCATCTTGACCTTTCTGACAATCTATTATCAGGGGAACTTCCCAACTGTTGGATAAAATTTCAGCGCATGCTCACCTTGAATCTGGCAAAAAACAATTTCTCTGGGAAAATACCACACTCCATAGGCTATTTGCAGAGTGTTGCAGTCTTGCGTTTACAAGATAATAATTTCTCAGGAGAAATGCCTTCTTTAAAGAATTGTACAGAGTTGGGTGTTGTTGACTTTGGAAGGAACAAGTTAACTGGAAGAATACCAGAATGGATAGGAAAATGCCTATCGAAGTTGATAATTCTTCGCTTACCACACAATGAGTTCAATGGAAACTTGCCTTCAAGTCTTTGTAATCTCCCAGCCCTTCAAAATTTGGATCTGTCTCATAATAGGATAACTGGGTTCTTGCCACAGTGCCTTAATATTCTAACAGCCATGTACAATGAGATAGATGTTCGTCTAATACTTGGCCTTGTACAAGTTGTCTGGAAAGGATTAGAGCTTGAGTTTGGGGCAAATCTCAAGTATCTCAGAAGCATTGATTTTTCAAGCAATACTTAACTGGGACAATTCCTGATAATATAACGAGTCTGTACAAATTAGTATCTTTGAACCTATCAAGGAACAATTTGAATGGGAGCATTCCCAGAAAGTTTGGTCAGTTGCACATGTTAGAATCTCTTGATTTGTCAAGAAACCAGATATCAGGTAACATTCCTGAAAGCTTTTCTAATTTAACTTTTCTTGGAGTTTTGGATTTGTCTCTTAACAATTTGAGTGGTAGCATTCCATTAAGCACCCAACTACAGGGTTTTGATGCTTCTACTTATATGGGAAATGAGGGACTCTGTGGAAAACCTCTCACAAAAAGGTGCCCAAGAGATGAGACGGATGAAGGTTCCAGTGCCACTAGTGGCAGTGAACATGATGATGTAAAAGAAGATGATAATGGTTTTGTAAGCTTTGGATTTTACCTCAGTATAGGGATTGAATATTTCGTAGGATTCTGGGGGCTTTGTGGTCCTTTATTGCTCAAACGTTCTTGGAGAAACGCCTACTTTAAATTGTTAAATGATGCAGAAGATTGGATCTATGTAAAAACAAGAGCATCTAAAGCAAGACCGATGCGTAAGAGATATTAATTGTAAATGTGTTGTATCTAAGTTTTGGGTTTCTAGTGTTGTTTGTATTGTGGACTTCAGTTTAGTGTGTAATTAGAAAATTAATTGTATCTAAGTTTCCTGAGAATAATGTGCAAGAAATTATAATGGTTCATAAAATATTTCAGCATGCAAACATGTCAAAGTAGTATCTTTTGGACCCTTGTTTTTCTTTTTCTCTTTTGTTATATTATTTAGGAGCCTAGCATTTCCAGAAATGAATTTTAATATTTTTCTGAATAGCTTGAAGCATGTTGTCGGAGGTATGTAATTCTACATTCATGTTTAGATCTGCTTTCTAGTCTAGCATGGGAAATTTGTAATATATAAAGAAAATCCATCCATAATAAATAGTGAAAGAGACAAAAGAAGAAAAAACAGTGCAATATTTTCACAGTTGACTCATTAAGGTCACTTATAAATTCATTATGTGGGATCTGATCTGAACCTCTCTTAATAAATATTCATTTTTCACAACAGGTTTTGTCCTTTCAAGCCATTTGTTTCCACTTTCCACCAAAAACGAGAAAAACGCGTTCTTTCTTTTGTGCGGTGTTCGACTCTTTTGTTCTGAGAAAGAGCCGACCTAATTATTTTGTCACTTCTTCCCAGTGTAAAATCATTAGTCAAGAGATGAATATGGCTATGACCATTAGTATTATTAGTACGTACACGTATATAGAAGAAAAATTAAAATTGGGTTAACTGTCCAAGGGAAAAAAAAAGAAGAAAAAAAAAGTCTGCTCGATTCTAAATGAAAGGACATTAATAAAGAAAATATCTTCCAACTTAATAAACAAGTAAATAAAATATTAGGGAAACTCTTCCATTGGTGTACTATTACAAGCATATATCCATGGATGGTTGTTTTCCCGAGCTGTTGCTGAAACTTGTGCTTGTATCAATTATAGCCGGCACAGCTTCAGTCAATGGTTCGAGTTTCGGTATTAACTATTCTGAGAACATTCGGTGTGTAGAGAAGGAGAGACAAGCACTCCTCAAGTTCAAACATGGCGTTGAAGATAATGGAGGTCTGCTTTCTTCTTGGAGAAGCACTGAAGATTGTTGCACATCATGGAAAGGAGTCCGATGCAGTAATTCAACAGGCCATGTTATCATGCTTGATCTGCGTTCCGAGGATGCTCGCTACAATGATTCATCTTATCACTACGAACCCGTCTTGACTGGTGAGATGAACATTGCTCTGTTGGAGTTGAAATATTTGAGTTATTTAGACTTGAGTCTCCATCGTTTCAATAACACCAACTTCCTAGAGTTGATCACTTCCTTCTCTAATTTGAGATATCTAAATCTCTCCCGTGGTAATTTGTATGGAAGAATACCGAAGCAGATTGGAAACTTGTCGAGTTTAATTTCACTTGATCTCAGCTCCAACGATGGCTTAGGGACCAAAAGTCTCGATTGGGTCTCTCATCTTCCATCTCTGAGACACTTGAATATGGACGAGGTGAATCTTAGCAAGGCTGTGGATTGGCTGCAAGCTGTTAACATGCTCCCTTCTCTACAGCACTTGAGTCTAAGTTCCTGTGGGCTTCGCTTTCATTCCTTCAACTCAGTGGTAACCAAATTCCCTCGGTTGTTGAGACATGCTAATAGCCTCGTCTTTCTCGACCTCTCTTATAATGATTTACAAGGTTCTCTTCCAGGTTATGCTTTTGAGAAAGCAATATCACTGGTTCATCTCGATCTCTGTTTCAATCGCCTAGAGGGGATGATACCAAAATCCTTGGAGAATCTTCAGAGTCTGCAAGTACTCGATTTATCATATAATAATCTCAGTGGAAAGGTGCTTCTTGACTTTACAAAACTCCCATCCTTGAAGGTGTTGTATTTGTCCGACAATCACTTAAATGGGAATCTCCCCATAAGTGTACGGAAGCTGTCCAAGCTTGAGATTTTGGATGTTTCTTCAAATTCATTCGCCGGCACCATCACGGAAGCCCACTTGTCTAATCTCTCCCTCCTGCACTGGTTGAGTTTCACTTACAATTCGTTCTCATTGAACTTCACTTCAACTTGGGCTCCCACATTTCAATTGGACACGTTGATTCTGAGTTCCTGCCCGGTGTTAGGATCAGCATTTCCTCGATGGCTCCAAACCCAAAAGAATTTATCCTACCTTGATATCTCGGATGCAGGCATCTCGGACACCATCCCTAAATGGTTTTGGGACATATCTTACAAGTTGACATATTTGAATCTATCTTACAACCAGATCAAGGGCACGGTGCCAGATTTGTCGTCAAGGTTTGGTGCTTTCCCTGGTATAGATTTGAGTAATAACAAGTTCAGTGGTCCTCTACCAGCAGCATTTCCTTCAAATATAACATCAATAAAACTCTCCAACAATTTATTCCATGGATCTGTTTCCTTCTTATGCACAATGACTTCTGTAACTTTAAGTTTTTTGGACCTTTCCAATAATTTGCTGTTTGGAAGCCTTCCTGACTGTTGGACACCGTCAGAAAAATTGGTTGTGCTTGATATGGCAAATAATAATTTGTCTGGGACAATTCCTAATTGGAGGATAGGGTTGTTTCCAAGTATTAATACATTGCATTTAGGCAACAACAGTTTTGTTGGGGAACTACCTTATTATTTGGTGCAATGCAAGAGGTTGGAGGTAATAGATGTTGGAGGAAACAGATTAACTGGAAGCATACCAACATGGGTGGGGGAAATGGAACACTTGAGGGTTCTTGTCTTAAGTTCAAACTTGTTCAGTGGAAGAATACCTCCAGAGTTATGTCATCTAACATCTCTTCAGGTGTTGGATCTTTCTCATAACAAAATTTCAGGAACAATACCACGGTGCCTCAAAAACATCACCTCCATGGCTGAACAACACAGGCCACTCGATGCAACAATTGAACATTCTTATACCTTTTCCTATGCCTACGAAAATGGTGATATGCCTTTTGAAGTTCATGGATCTGAATATGTTGACACTGTTCTCCTTGTACTAAAGAAAATGGGGCTAGTTTATAGTAAAAATCTTGGACTAGTAAAAGCCATGGATCTTTCAAGCAACAATTTAACAGGAGATATTCCAGTAGAACTAACAAGTCTTTTGGGACTTATCGGTTTGAATCTATCTAGAAATTTCTTGACAGGAACCATCCCTCGAGAATTTGGCAAGTTGAAGCAGATAGAGTCTCTTGATTTATCAAGGAATCAACTTTCAGGAGGAATCCCTTCTAGCCTGTCCCAACTGACTTACCTAGGCACTTTGGATTTGTCTGATAACAGTCTGTCAGGTAGAATCCCAATTGGTACTCAGCTGCAGGGCTTCAACGAATCTGCATACGAAGGAAATCCAGATCTTTGTGGCGTCCCACTTCCAAAGAAGTGTCCTGAAGATGAGGAACCTAACGTACCAGAAGCTGCAAACACTAATATTGAACAGCATTCATGGTTTTGTTATCAGAGTGCGGTAATTGGATTCGTTCTGTCGTTTTCGGGAGTTTGTGGATTGTTACTGCTGAATGTATCTTGGAACCATTCTTATGCACGGTACATAGACGAATTGGGAGCTAGAGTTTATGTGAGAATCACCGGTGGGTAGGTAAGCTATTTATCTACCGCTGAAATTACTGGAGGGTTCTTCGTCTAAGTTTAAATTTGTTCAGTAAAAGTGTAGTTACCACAGTCTGTGAGAGAATAATCGTGTCTTCGTTTTGTAATTTCTTTGTGAGTTCTCGTCCTTTGTTTTGTAGTAGGTATGGAATCCTTCTCTTCATGTTTTGATTTGCTTTCTAGTCTAGCATGGGAAATTTCTAATATATAAAGAAATTATTGCATTATGCTTGTTTTCAATTCAAGTATTTATAGGATGGAGTTCATTTTACCCTTTAAAGGTCGTTTATAAATTTACAGTGTGGGTTTTATCTAAACGGCTTAATGAATGTTTATTTTACAAGAAGTTTTGTTTTTTTCTACATATTCGTTTCCAGGGATTCCAACAAAGAGGAAAATACTTGGTTCTTTCCGGCATATATTTTCATGCTTATATGTGTGCATTATTTCCACTTTATTTTTTTTCCCTGCAGTTTTATATATATATTCCTGAGAAAGTGCCTGCCTACGCCTAATATGGCAATGACCACTATGTTAACCTCAGATTCTAAATCCAAAAATATCTGCAGCTTAAAAATGACCAATTTAACACACACACATTGAACATCAAACTATTTTCTATTTCCTTTGAGAGTGCTCCTACTTTCACTAAATTTGTACATTTGTGCAATAATTCAAAAAGAAAAACATATTTTATCATCACTGGTAATATACATTATGTGACATTTATTTTTCTTTATTAGAGTTTTTTAATGACAAATAACAAAATTCATCCAAAAAAAATTATAGGACTCGGATCACCATCAAAAAATATTTTCAAATTAATTTCGTTGTACTTATTAATACGACCTTCAAGGGTGGGCCGAAAGGTACTGTGCTGAATTATGCATCGAATTCATATTGTGATTTGATGTAAAGTTGTTCAGTTTTGCAGTAAAGTGGAACTTTTTCTTTGATGCAAAAATATATTTTCTTGTCACCCAAGTTCTTCAAGTTTGTCTTAGTTGTCAATCAAGGTTAGTAGAGAAATATGGAAGCCACCCACCAAGAGAAAAAGTTTTTCTGAAAAACCAAAAAAAAAAAAGGGAAATTTTTTTTTTATCTCCTCTCTAGTACTGGTAAACACACCCATGAAGAAAACAAATGGGCTTGTTGAAAGGATATTACAATATTATGGAGAAGACGGCTCACTTACAAACAAAGAGTTAAATAAATAACAAATTTAAAAATACAACAAAACCTGCTCAGATGCATGAAACTGGTATTAAGCCACCAGCCTAGAATCTACATCCTTTTAACCTCAAGCCGAACAATAATGTAAGAAATAGATAGATAATGAAGCATTCATAGAATAGATGTTACTCGCACAGAATTATCAGCTGATCCTGTCAAGAAAATAGGTAAGGTCGGGTGCCAATCTACAGTGGTTATAGCAGCAGTGTGTGGGAGTGTTCTCAACCCATTTGTATGACCTCGAACCTGAGCCATGTTAAGAAAACAAAAATTTAAATAATGACAGATGCACAACCTGCATCTGGAATAGTAGCAGTCTCGAAATTTTCAGACCAAACAATAAATACTACGACAAGTTAGCTATACATTAATAATATGGTCCTTGCACAGACACAGAGAGAGAGAAAGAGAGAGAGAGAGAGAGAGTTCAACCTGATATATGGGTGCTCTTACTAAACCAGATGTAACCAATAGTCTCTTCCCATTAGCATCTAAAGCCATTTCATGTCTGCAATGTCTTGAGCTCTCAGGATCACAGAACCTATCACAGAGATTTCTTTCATAACTATCAGACATTCAACTACAGTCCCGTAATTCTAACCCGCATGATAGGTAGTTTCAAGGCAACAGTATAATAAGCAATCTGCTAAGACACCTGTTCTACAGGGTGAATATGCCTAGCATTAAACTTGTTACAATATTCAGTCCCAACCCTACAGCACACTGCCTTGCTAAACTAGCCATTGAAATAAGTCATTCAATCTAGTGCATAAGCAATATATCTACTGTTGATACTATGGTGCCAAGTAATCAGTGTACCTGCTACAATTCCTTGACCAAAGGACTTGACCTTGGTTTTGCAAACTCCATTCAAAAATCTGGCATTACATAACCAATTCTGTGTTAAGTACGCACTTGGAATAAAATAATAGATTTCTAGCATATACAAATTTCAAGAGATAAAAGAACAGAATCTTAATGCCTGATTAATTCAAGCCATAAACAATGTAAAAGAACTTGCCTTTCCATCTGACCCCAAGCTGAAAATGCTGGTCTCATCCGGGCCAAAAAGAATAGAGCTTATAGCAGAATCATGTGCAGGCCATCCAGTAATTTGTAGACCAGCGGACATGTCTATTCATTGTTAAGGTTTATGCATAGCCATATCCTGGCATCTAGGCACACAAAATCCACTGTTCATCATCGCAAAACTCATTTAAGAAGACAGAAACTCCTTATATATACCCTTCTTGAGTGTGCCCTAACAGTACAAAAGTCAAAAACATGGTTTTCTACTCATATCATCCACCCTAATAATTACAGAAATTGATAAAATGTGGTTTTCTATTCAATATGATGTACCATCTAATTGAAAGCATGGATAAAAGACCTTAAAATTGTCATACAAGGATACCAAACATGTGAATCATTCCATCAGTTGCAGAGGCTGCTAAGATCTTCCCATTGTGGTTGAAACTTAGGGATGTAATTGCAGGTGGATCTTTACCAAGAGGAAGGACTGACTTCATGAAATGCAAAAAATTATTAAGGCATCAAATACAAAAATGGCTATTGGTTGCAAATATGATGTTCCAGGTCACACAAGCACGTACCATGGCCTTCCATGTCTTCATGTTCCACACAGTTAATGAAGCGAATCCCAAATTAGCAACATAACCTGAGCCATGCCTACAAAGATACTAAATTCCTCAAATTTTCACATTAATGAGTGAGAAAACGAAACACACGCAAAACCCCCCAATAGATAAGATTTTATTTATAAAGAACAACCCATGCATCAATCTCCTAAACCACAGGATGCTGGAAATCAATGTAATCAGAACAACGTTTATGGTCTTCTAATAAAGTCATTTTGACAGCACATTGCACATATAACAATTTGGTCTAATTGAATTACAACAGGTCTGCTGCAAATCTTGAAACATACCCTCTGGATGCTGCTGCAGAAACAAAAATTGGCTCCACAGGGCTGCACTTTATATCCAATACACTGCAGCAGAGAAAGAAGAGGGTGGAAGGTGAAACAAAGCCAGCCGAAAAGAACAGACTAACATGAATAATTTTAAGAACCTTGGAAATGTCTCAGTTGTGTTGAGATCACAGACAACTCTCTTTGCATCGACATTCCATGCTTTAATGCCTCCATCAGCAGTGCCTATGAGCAGCTTTTTTTTTTTTTTTCCACAAAGAACAATAACGCTTAGAAAGCACATAGTTTCAAACTCAAATAATCAAATCATCATGTTGATGTCAAGCCACACATGCACATTAAAATTCCAACTCACTTACCAATCTGTCAGATTTACACTCCCAGTCTAGTGACATAATCTCTGTTCCACAATAGATGGTTGCATTTCTAGATGCCGGAGTTGATGAATCATATGTCCATATCCTATGTTACATATGTCCAGAAGACGATTAATAATTGTAAATTTGAAATAAAATAAATGGAGTTGAACAAGTGAAAGAAACGAGGCCATGGGCTTATCCATCATGTGCAACAACCTTAGAGTTCGATCAACATGACACCTAGGCACAGACAGACATGATAATATTCATTTGGCAAATGACAAAGGCATTTGAATATTTGCACATTATAGAGAACAGGAACCAATGGAATGACATAGCTCTGATTCAGCATTTCACTTTATCGCCTTTCATTAAAAATGCATTTCACATTATTTCCATCTGCAGTTTATCTATATAATTTATGACCTTCTTTCAAAAAATACCTGACTGTGCCATCAATAGAAGCACTGGCTATATTGCTACCAGAGGCCGAAAAACGGCACCGATTGATTGGACTGGTGTGCCCCAAAAATGTCTCCTGAAAACCATGTTCCGAATGTTAAAACTACAAAAGTATATGTAAAGAATATACCATATGTCTAAAATAAAGCTTCAAAACATTGATGGGAAAAGGATTTATCAATTTCACCTGGAAGTCAACTTTAACTTCAGGTAATTCTTCTACGTGGCTTTCCCTGCCATTTTCTGCCACAGTACACTCTATAATTAACAAATAATTTCTTAAGCGGTATCACAACCTACGGCTAAAACTACAGTCACTACATTTATAAACAGCTTTGTGCAGCTTGAGGCCTTGAATGGAATGTGACATGTAATGGACTAATTTCAACACATGAAGCTAAACGATAACAGTAACAGTTGTATACCAATGTAGCTACCATCTTGAAGCAATTGATTGGTATCACCAATTCCATCATCCCTTGCATGAATATTTGACGGTGAACCTCCATCATAACCAGATTTTGGCATAGTAATCTCTGATTGATTTCCTACAGGACCAGCAACAACCCATTCTCGACCTACCTCTGTTTCATCCATTTGTAAGATGGCAGAAGAATAACTTTCTTGAATATCTCTGGATATATGAAGTTTTTCCTCATGCACCACACTTGATGAACTCTTGGTTTGTTCAGTGCTGCCATCAGTTAATGATGGAACATTAC
This sequence comes from Ochetophila trinervis, assembly GCA_003254975.1. Taxonomy (NCBI): domain Eukaryota; kingdom Viridiplantae; phylum Streptophyta; class Magnoliopsida; order Rosales; family Rhamnaceae; genus Ochetophila; species Ochetophila trinervis. The sequence continues at coordinate 64,911 of QANX01000399.1, forward strand.
CGAGTTCCAAAAAAATATTCAAACCATTAACTTCTATTACAAAAGCTTTACATTCCAACAAAGTGAATATATAAATAAAGCTGTATAGAAACCAGTATGGTTTCAATGGAGAAAAGATAATACAAACTCTAACCTTCTTAAAAGACATAATTGAGCCTCTTTTTCCTCCAATAAAGCTTGAAGTTCTGACAACTTAAGATTGAGTTGTTTGATGTCTTTTTTCAGGCGACTGACAGTACTCTTTTCTGAACTGATCTTCAATAGCGCAGGGACGCGTTGTTTAGTCAAGGGCGTATTTTTTTTTTATCAAAATCAGTTATATACTACCATAAAATGAGAAGGCCTAATGTTGTACAATGACAAATGGTTTCTTCTTCTTCTAGGAATGAGATGAAAGGGAAAAATAGATGCATGATGTAGAAGATACTACCCAAAGATAGGATATCCGTTTTAACCATCAAATTTCAAACATCACATTCTAATAAAGGAAAAGTCAAAGTCATTCTGAAGTATTTTTTCAGTCCATTTGAGTTCATAAGTGAACATAGAAAGTAATTCTCTCCACCCATCTCCCATTAGTAACTATAAAGCAAACACAATAAAAAAAAGTCAGTTTCTTCACTAATGTTGGAGCTCAAAAAGTTGTAAGTTTACCAAACAGAACGAACAAAGTAGTTGCGGTTTTGTCTTAATCATAAAAACTCAAGATAAGATAGCAAAAGATTTACCATAACAAACTGGTTTCTATACTATAGTAAATTTTACCTAAACCAAAGGAGTGTGTAGAGAACAAATTATAAAGACATAAGCAGCCTTCTCTAAGAAAACAAAATCCATATAGAAATAATTCTGAAAGGATATGAGTACCGTTGAAGATCTCACTAAAGAAATTCCTGACAGAGAGTTGCAGTGCCTCGTACCATTCCTTGGAGAAGTAGGTATGGAATTCAGGGTCCGAGCTCGGATTCTTTACATATGGAATGGCTGCATTGCAACAAATTCCCAACATCATAAACAAAATAATAAATCATTAGAACAAAATAGAAAGAACAATAGAGAGAACCCACCAAACCATGGGGTCCAGTCCTGGCCTCTCTGCAGCAGATCATCTCCATTCAATCCATAAAACTCCACAACTTTCTCCCTCCTTCCCGACTGTATTGCATGGACAATATAGTAGCGTAGAATAGAGACCTCCAATTTACAGAGAGTAGCTACAAATACTCTCTCAGATGATGGAGAGAGACACTGCTTGAAGAAATTCAGCAGACCAACTAGTCTTTCAGCCTGAAACTTAGGAACATACACCGAGAAGATTAAATCTATAATCTTATCAACTTGAAACCCTTTACCAATATCTGTGGATAACTCAGAATCAAAAGCTTGCAAAGTGTTGGTAAATCCTCTAAAGACAAGAAACTCCCTCACAAGCTCCTCAGCATACTGCATATTCTCCATCCTGGTATACAGTACCCTTCAGTGCATGAAGTCCAAATGTTTAAAGAAAAATTAAAAATGGACATGAGAATTGTAATAAAGCTAGCTTGAGATTCTTTTACGGCCCAAAAAAAAAAAAAATAATAATTAAAATTAAAATTAAAAAAAAAATGTTTCTTTTTTCTCACTTTCAGGAGTGAAAAACACAGGCCGATCAATGCCAAACAATCCATAAAGCAATTCAAGCATGAATTATAAGAATCATAAGGAGGTGTTTTAGAAATCTAGATTTGACTATAATTGAAGTTTCAAGGAACATATACAGATAAATTTATAGATTAACATTATGAGAACTGTACCTTCGGAACTGCAGGCGAACCGGAGTGACGGCCTGCGGTTGGTAGTTGGAGAGTTGAAGCTTCCTGTATAATTTCAATTCCCGAATTTTTTTTTTTTTTTGAGATATTAGTTTTTTGGAGATTGATTACAGGGAAAATTGGATACAGCGTTCGTTTGCGTGCCGTGAAGAAAACTTATAATTAAAAAATAAAACAAAATAAAAATAAATAAGAGACATTGGCCGTTGGCGCTTAAATTATGTTATGGGCTTTTAGGTAATCTGGAGTCTTGACCGTTGATCTGGTATCGGACAGCCCAACTTCAATGAGTCGGTTATGACATTATTGTGAATATTGATTCTTTATACACTATACTATTAAACTGCATGCATCTTAGTTGATTGGTTGTTCTATTTCCAAAAAGATTCCAAATGTCATTTTCCTTTCTTTTTTCTTTTTATTGTCCATGCACTTATATATTCCAATTGAGAATTTTGATTTTGCGAAAACAAATGGAAATGGGATTTTTTAAATAAAAAGTTAAATTTATTTTATTGAAAAAAAATGTTATTTGTTACTATTAATGATGGATCATTAGTTGAAGTTACATATCATGTGTCATTTTAAATAGGATTCACTTTTCTTAATTAAATTTTTTATATAGATTAAATTAAATTAAATATTTTCAGTTAAAATTTATCATATAAACTACGGTTTCACTGATAATTATATAGAAAAACTTTTAATTAAAATGATATTAAATCAACATTAAAAAGAAAATAGAGAATTTAGTATTTTTACTTGAACAAAAATGTCAATTTTAGATGGCCTTATCTAATGTGGTTGGTTTTTAGTTTTTGTTTTTTCACAAAGTGAAGGGAATATATTTGATGTCATGTGGTCTCTATGTTGCAATTTGTCTAAATTCAAGTCTCTTCTAAAATAAATGTCAAATAGACCATCTTGATATAATTTTTGTTCATGTTACTAATTTTTTGAAAGAACTTTTTGAAAAAGCTATTTTCCACTGCTTTTTTAAAATTTTGAAAAACTTTTATAAAATTATTAAAATATTTCCAAAAAACACTTTTAAATTTTAAAAATTGCTTTTCAAAAATTCGGTTAAACACAATCTTAGTCCTAATTAACCTTGATGAAGCATGTGAGTGCCATCTTCAGCATTTTTATGTTTATTTATTCTAGGTAAAATCTATTAATTGTTTAAGATGTCCAATAAACTATAACTACTATTTATTAACTTTATATACAATTAGATATAATAAAAGTGAAAATTAAAATTAAAAACTAACAATTTTACCAAACAATACCTTAAATATAAATTTTCATATATAGATTTCCACCTGGGGTCTTTCCGCTAACATGCGAAGAAACATGTGAAAAGTATTCAAACATATTAGCTAGGCAACTACTTGTGATGAAGGCTACGGGCATGGATGAAAAAATACATAATTTTTCTCATATTTTTTTTTATAGACTATGAAAAAATATTCCGGGTATAATTTTCACAATTTTTGTCAAAAATGTTTATATTTTTATGATATTTCTGTTAAAATTTCTATGTTAATTTCTTCACAATTAGATTAAAATTTTTACAATTTTCATAGAAATTCTAAAACATCTATGAAAATTTCTAAAATATCCGTATAAATTTCTATGGAAATTTTCAAAAATATTCATTAATTTTTTTAAAAAAATTTAAAAATATTATGGATTTTTTTAAAATATAAAAATTAATATTTTTAATTATTATAAAATTTTAAAATGATATGCTTTCAAATATTATACAACATGAATAATTTTTAAAATTATAATTTTTTTCTCTTCTATCAAATTATAATAATTGTTTTGTATTATTTTTATTTTTTTAATTGTTTCATCATTTTTTTTAAATTATTACTCAATACTAGACTAATAGTATAATATTAGTGAATTTTATCATATGGGATATATTATGTAGAGGAAAAGCATAAGCTTTTGATGTAGAACACAACAATATTCACAGTCACGTGTAATATTAAATCAATAAGGTTGTCTTCACCAAAAAAAATCAACAGGATTGGCATATTAATAATTATATGCAAAATTATTAGAGATGTATTAATTGATCAATATGTTTCTCAATATAAGAGTACAAAATTTAACCACTAACAAATTCTATGTAGTATCAGTCATATTTACGTAATTATGTATTTGTATTATAATATTACTAGATGAATAATTTATCAGTTAATAATAACATTTTTGTTACTGTTAACTAGTGCTATAAGTCTTTTAATTATGAGAAACATGATTTTACTGAATGTTATTTCAACTTTTATAGTTAAATTGATAAATTATTTAATAAATAGACATGTCATGAAATTTCATTAAAATTTTTTATATTTTTTTATAAAATTCTATAATTTCTTTTAAATTTTATCAATATTGATATTATGTTGATATTCACATCGATACTGATTTTTCATCTTTGGCTATGAGAGCCATTTTCTTTTATTTACCAAAAAAAATATAAGCTACTATTAGTGCTTGTAAGCACAGACGTAGGCATCACATTAATCGTGGAACTAAGTTAAAATTTTGTCCTTTAAGATATGTTCTTTTTGTATGGTGTGTTTTTATTTTTAATATTTCTGTTTAATTTTCTAGTTACATTAATTACAAGATCCAGAAGAAATTAGGGAGAGTGCTCAGTTTTAATTTTCTCAACTTGTATACATATCGATAGGTCATCTCGCTCTTCAGTTGTATGCTCGTGGAGATGAGCATTCATGACGGAAGAAGGAGAGGCGCACACCAACTGGTTAGTAATTTAATTTCATTACCAAGAAAGTTGATATATGTCATGGTTTTGTTCGTCTTGTATAGGTAAAATCTTGTTATGTTTTATCTGGTTTTAGTTTCAACCTGCTCTGTTTGTGTATTTGCAATTGAAATAAAAATGAATTATATTGAGTTTTTGAGGAACCAAGATATTAGTTCTAAATTTTAATTATGTAATAATGTAGAAATGTTAAGTAGCTGACCAACTTATTCCAAGTAGAAAATAAATCTTCATTAAAATCTGTCTCTGTTTATAAATATTCTTGTCATAAGAGAAACAAGTAAAATGGATTTCAAGGATTCACAAAAATCTTATGAGATTTAGTCTGTGGATAACATAAGATTGGCCAAACTCTTTGTCAGGCTCTGGCAATACTCAGTAACTATACGTGCATAATATTCAAACAAAAAATTTTCTTGGTCTAGAGCTTGATATGTCATCTAGGTGACATTGTGGAATAACTACATGTAGCATGAGATGAAGGATGGCTATTGATGGTGAAGGAGCTAAAATGATTGAATTCTCTCTTCATGGCTTTGTATACATGATCTAAGCCTTCTTCCATTAGCTCCAAAACTGTCTGTGGCATTGGTGGCATGTTGATATGATCAACTGAACCTTCCAACATCCTCACTACTTCTCCCATTGTAGGTCTCATAAAAACCTCATCTTGAATGCACCAAAATGCTACTTTCAATGCTCTCATTACTTGTTCCTCTTCCACTGCTCCTTCTAGTCTTCTATCTGCAACTTTTTTTGGATTTCCCTTTGTCATCTCCTACAAGATTGATTCAATTTTTCTTCAGTGACAAAGTCCTATTAAGATTTTGAAATATTTTGTTTAAGAAATCAATGAGGCAAAAATTCAGTGCGATACCTTAAAAGCCCATCCAGGGTAGAAGAAGTCCTCTACATCAAAAGACATGTCGAGGTTTCTCCGACCACCAATAATTTCTAGGAGAAGCATGCCATAACTGTAAACATCAGCTTTTACTGTTATAGGTCGGTTACTAACCCACTCTGGAGCTAAATAGCCTCTTGTCCCTCTAATCATTGTAACAACATGTGAGTGTTCTCTTCCCATCAACTTAGCTAGTCCGAAATCTGATACTTTGGGACAGAAATTCTCATCTAACAGAATATTTTCTGGTTTGATGTCACAGTGTATGATTCGGTCTCGGCATTGCTCATGAAAATATGCAATACCCTGTGCTGTAGCCACAGCTATGTCAAAGCGAGTTTGCCAATCTAGCAACTTGCCTCGGGAACGATATGAGGGAAAGATCCACTTGTCCAATGACCCATTTTTCATGAATTCATAAACTAAAAGCCTGGAAATTCATTAAGATTTCATTACAAAGTTCAATATGCGTTCAATTTCTTTTATAGCTAATGTAACTAAAATAAGTGCCAATGACTATATTGCTTACCTTTGTGATCCCTCAGAACAATATCCACAAAGACGAACCAAGTTCATGTGATGCATAGAGCCTATGGTGTTCACTTCGGTTATAAACTCCTTCTCTCCATGTGGCAAAACTCTATCAAGTTTCTTCACAGCGACCAAAGTCCCATTTGCAAGGCTTCCCTTGTAAACACTCCCAAACCCTCCTGCAAAACAAACATAAAATTTAGCATCTACAATGAAGGCAACAAAACTATACTATATAATTTATTAATCAAAAACTGCCAATTTACATTCCAATGCTTACCAGTTCCAAGAAGCTGTGAGAAATTCCAAGTACGAATTTGTAAATCGCGGTAACTAAAACTCATTGGAGCACCTGACAAGATTAAAGAGCTTTCCATGGCTCTTTTTAAGGTTCTTTTCCTATGCACATTGTAATATAACAGCAAACAGAGGAGCCCTATAAGAATAGACATGCTGAGAACAATAGGAATAACCAATATTTTCTCTCTCTTACTTCCAGAACCATCTGAGGAATCTCCAGATCCTCTTCCATTTCCTTCAGTTGCTGTGTCATTAGGCCTAACCTTCACAAACAGAGTTGATCCAGGGTCCTCATACCCACCAAAATCCAAGCTCCTCAAAACCCAACAATAAGGCTTCTCATCATCAAGCCCATAAACAGAAGCAACACATTCACAGTCAGCCAAACAAGCATCTCCACACTTGGAAACAGTCTGAACATCACTGTAGTTGGCTATGACAGAAAAATCAGAGTAATAGTAATTAGTTTGCTGCACCATTGAAATCCTAAACTGGGATGTCTGGTTTTGATGCCTCGAATTACAATTCTTTGTCAGTGAAGAATTGTCTGAGCACTGGTTGTTTGGGCCAACTTTTGAAGTCCCAGGCAAGCATGTACAAGAAGCATTAGTCTTGCTTTTATCCATATTGCATATTCCATTGCCACATATTCCAGCAATGTCACAAGGTTTTTGAACTGCAGCCCACTCTGGAACCCATTGGCGCGACCCATTAACATCGTCGTCCCAACGATACAGCCGCAGATTCCCATTAGCCTCCAGAGACAGTCTCCTAAGAACCGATAACCGGGTCGATTGGCTTGAAGGTGCTGTTAATCCTCCATTATCACCATCATTCTTATACACATACGCAGCCCCATCTGAGGAATTCCCATATACAATTCCAAAGCTCCCTGCTTCATCTAAAACCGCAACAACATCCCCTGTTACGTTTGATATATCAGGTGCATTCCAGTACGAAAAGTTGGCATATAAATCCGGCCAGTCATCGTAACTTTCAGGCAAATTGTATGTCATAGCAAGAGTAAGCGAGTTTGTTTGCTGAAGCATTTTGAGGGCGTAATAACCACCATGGGATGGTGATTTAGAGGTTGTGAGTTCTAAAGAGACTGATAGAGGCTGGTTTGGGAGGAGAGTGTCAGAAGGGTACGAAAAACTCTGCCACACAGGACGCTTTTCAGCTTTGTATAGGATGAAGTTGCCGGATTCCGACATGTCAGCACCTTGAACACCGGCATGAGAGGTGTTGGAGGACCAGATGGTGACGTCACGGTCGAAGAGGACAAGGCTTCCGGTTGTGTCAAGCTCCAAGATTGCGTTGTTAGAGACCGCAGAGTTTCTAAATTTAGATGATTGAGAGAAAATGAAATTTGTTGGCGTAAGTGATTGTCATAACCTGCAAAAGCTTTAGTAAAGACTAGCGATGGGAAATTTGGTTTCTCATTTTCTTTCTTATATATTAATATCAGAAATTAAACCACAGAATTATTTTTCAAAATTTTAAAACAAATTGAAATATGTTAGAGATAAAATATAAAAAATATCATAATTTATTTTTAAGATAATTTTTTATTAGTTTTGAAATTAACAGTAATTCAATTTAATACGGCGAACTAAATATTTATGTAAATATACAAACACACTACATACAAAAAATATTAAAAATAAAATATAATAAAAAAATTAATTTTAAACTTTTAAATTTAATGATAATTCAATAAAATAGATCTAAAATTAAATTATATATTTGAACATTATATATATACATTCTCATTTGTAACTCTTCGTATTAAACAAGTACAAATTAATTAAAAAAGGGTGAAAAATGAAATCTTCTTTTCCATAACGACAATTTCACGAGCAGATCATAACAATCCAAAATTTTCAACCGCTACTTTATGCATGCAGGCACCAATTTAAGAGTAATACTGAAAAAGGAAAACAGAGAAATATTAGAGCGACTTACCTGTTAGCTGACCAAACTACAGTTCTGTCTCCGGGAAGCTCAGCAAACCAGATTGCAAGCTGAAGTTGGTCAGGTTGATCATTCAACTGAGTGAACCCAAAAGCGAAAGTCCCATTATCAGAAACCCAGGCTCGGTTATCTTTAGCCACCAATCTCGAACCCAAACCAATTTGGCTAGCCATGAAAGCATCAAACCCAGCTGCAACCAAGAAGAACAGCAACAATAAAGAAGAACAAAGACGAGCATTGGCCATTGGAGGTAGATGGGCAGCAATTAAGCTGAACTGGATATGGTAATAGTAGTAGTAGCAAGTAGAACTAAATTTGTTGAGGCGCCTAAACTAAAAAGGGCATGATACATCCTTATTTAAGGGGACAGGAAGGAAAGTCAGAGAAATGAGAGAAGGTGGAAGATTATGACACGTGGACAGAGGTGGGTGAGCTAAACTTTGAAAAATAATAGTGCATAAAATGGTCGGCTGGATGATCCAAAATTTTGGATATTGGGGCACGTGTTCATTGCAAAATGGTGTTCCGATGGACACTGAATTCGTGACCAACCGAAAGGCCAATTCCTACCGACACGTAGTCGGGTGGTATTCGCATCTCAAAACATTTCACATTTTCACACCTTCAACTGGCTTCTATGCAATTATCAAAAAAAAAAAAAAACTGGCTTCTATGTTTGGAAGAAATCTGAGCTGGCACATCCCAAATTGCTGTTGAGTGCTAACATCAAAATAGAACCGGCTTCTACGTTTGGAAGAAAATAAAATTTTGCATTAATTTTTCTTTTATCAACTAGACGGCGTAATAAATGGTCCCTGCATGAATAATTGAAAATGTTTAATTATATATGAGCAATTTTTGGTTAATAAACATATATCCAGATTTTGATAAGCGATGTGGTCATGTGAGTCGTGTCATATTGGGTCCAATGATGTAAATCACCTGTTGAATTATAGGCGTTTGAATTATGATTTTTGAGGGACCTGATGTTAACCCAACATTTTTATTTGAGCTTGACATTTTAATTATGCCTTGCTTGATTGTAATTCTTAAATATTGGCATCATTTAGTTTGAAAAATGTCTACCTACCAGTGGACAATTATCTTATGCTAAATTCAAAATAAAACAATATAAATAAGAAAAGTGATGAAACACAACAATAATAATTTCTTTCTTTTTTGGCTGAAACGCAACTAAACCTATATATTCATTTGAAATCACAATAATAATACTTTTTTAGTTTTTTTATTTTTTTTTTGCTAAAACACAATTAAGACTATATTCAAATTGTAAATGCTGTTTTCTTCCAAGGATGCAAAAAAATAAATAAATAAATAAATAAAAAGTTAAATATGCTGCCTGTAGTTATAATAATTTTTTTTTTAAATTATAACAGACGGCGATAATCATTAATTGGTTTTTTTTTTGGTAAAAATAATCATTAATTGGTTAAGTACACTTTTAGCGCGTTTTTAGTCTTCTTTAGACGGCTACATGGCGCCAAAGCCACCAGAAGATTCGTGTGGTCAGTTTGGCCTAAAAAAAACGCCGCCGTTTTGTAACCCTTTTTTCAGTTCTCTCCCTCCCACTTGGATATTTCGATTTTCGGTGCACTTATACGACGTCGTAGACTTTTTGTCTGTCTCACCGTGTTCGTTGAAGCTTCAATCCCACTTGTCCAGTCCTCGTCGTCCTCTTCCATCTTCTTCTCCTTTTGATGCCAACAGAATCGAAAGCAAAAGAAATAGAGATCTAGGCTTTTCTATAAGCCTCTGATGCGTTATCAAATCCTAAATATTCTCCGGATTTCGTACAATCCGGTGCTGCCTCCATGTCCAGAACAACAAGAATCAATTCTTGCCGCTCTGTTTCCTATTTTTCCCCCAAAAAAATTTCCAATTCTAGGGTTAGGGTTTTTCTGAAGCCTCCATCGTTCAATTTCTCGCTCAAATGTCGACCACTTGCCATCTCTCTCAGCAACAATTCGAAAAATGTAATTTTGATATTTTTAACGTAGTCGAATGTCGATGCGGATACATATAAGAATGAAGATAGTAATCTCAGTTGCATTTTTATTTTTAATTTTTTTGTATAGAGATTGAGATTTTGGTGCTTTACTCACGGGGAGTCTGCGTCGGAGATCCATGGCTTCGAGTTCTCAGAAGAGGCGGCGAAGCCCGAAATTGAAAAGCTAAATGATGCAAGAGAAAATTGGGTTTCGGGTCTTAAGAGAGTAATCTTATCTTTCTTTTTCTTCAAATTTTGCATTGGCTTTGTGCGTGTGGATTATCAATATCTAATTTTTGCTTCTTAGTATTTTTTGGTCCTTATGAATCTGAAATTTGAAATTTAGAATTTGCTTACATTGAAGTTGGTAATTTTCATAATGCGCACGTGGCTAGATTGGATAGCTGGTTAATGCCCTGTTTGGCATACTTATGATAAGATAGACGCAGCGATCTGCATCTGGGAGTTTAGATAATTTTATGGAATTGCTTTGTACCTCTATAAGAGCTTTTAACCAAAGCTGGGTAGCTCTTTTGGAAAAGCATAAGCAAAAACTATGCTAAACATAGCCTAGTTTCTAACAACCTCCTAAAGAAAACTATTAAATTACAGGCTAAATAATGTTTAAAGCATCTGAAATGCAAAATCTAAGTTCGTAAATGTTTACATGTACGTTCCAGATATAGAAATTTCTTGATGGTTTCTCCAAACTTCTCAAATGCATGCTTATTGGGACAACATTCTGACTTAAAGTCATCTCTGTAGTGAAGAAAGCAAAATTTTCTTTTAATTTTGTGTTATGTAAGCAATTCGAATAGAGAATTGTGAATAGTATAGTTGGGTCTCTATTTGGTTTCAGTTATTAATATTTTAAAAGACTAATTGTTAGTGGCTTCAGTTTAGGGGTTGTTTCTCCATTGAGATAACTGTTGCATAGCAAATTATAGTTTGGATGGTGTCAAATCACTGATATTTTATTATTTGTCTTAACAGGTTTCTGAAGCACTTTTTGGTGTGGAACCGTGGACTGTGCCATGGACAGTAAAGACCATTGTGCAGGTAGATTAAATTTTTTTCCATTATTTACATGAAATATGTTCTATTGCTTCATGCTGTGAGACTATATTGTCCATGCTCGCTTGGCTGAAACTCTAAACAGGCACTACATTCCACTTAACAACCTATAAATGGTTTTAAAAGTAATGTATTTTTTAGTAAGAAGTAATTTATATGTGCTTATTTGGCTGAGGCTCTATCAGATGGCACCATCTAAGTTTAGGTGATACATGGAGGTTTCATATGCAGTATTTTCCACCAAGTATTATTATTAGGCTTATGGAATCCAGTCTAGGTCCAACTTCAGTGTGTTTTAATTGAAAAGAATTTTGATAAACTGTTTCCATCTTGGAAATGGTGTTGAACAGGTTACAGATTTTTAAACATTTTTCATTAATAACTCTTGCTGTTACAAGTTTGAAATTTAACAACAAAGAAAAAAAATTAGGTTTTTGCTACTCTTAGAAATTAAGAATTGAGGATGAACTTTTCTATAAGAATGTTTGGAATCTAATCAAGTTAATCCAACATAGTGGGTTTGATCTTGCTATTTATTGGAACCAACTTGGCATGTGAGGATAATAGGACAACTATTTCTTGAAAAAAAGATGGTAATGGTGGTATCAGATGATACTTTGTATTCAGGGCAAATATTGGAGGGGGATGGTTGTAGTTGGAGGCTGGGGAAAATTTAATGGATCTAATGATTCTAGTGGATGAGGGACTGGTGTGGTGTTGGTTTACCAAAAAAAGAGGTGGTAGTGATGGTGTATCTTTTGTGGGGTTATGCCCATAACTAGTTTATGAATAGTCAGAGTGGTTTTACTTAATATATTATCTAATTTTGCCCTCCCATATGACAGTAAAATATAGTAAAATGTCATTGAGAATGATTTTGTGTTATTAATTACATTTTTTTTTATAATAATGAGTAAAAGGAAATAACACAGGTCATGCTTCTTTGGATTGCCTCATTTTGGTTAGTGGGGTCATGGATAATTCCGTTCTTAGCCCACGTAGTAGGGTTTAGAAAGGAAACCCTGACATTCAGAGGACAAGCTTTGTATAGCCTGTTGACTGATGTGGCTGAAGGTCTTGCTGGGATAGGAATCCTTCATCTCTGTCTTACAAGATTTCGCCCTTTCCCATCAGATTGGTTCAAGTTTAGCCTCAAAGGGAAGTGGCATTTTGATGTTGGTTTGGGCTGCTTCATGTTTCCCCTTGTCAACCAGCTCTCACAAGTCAACCTACATTTGTTGCCTCATCTTCCCTCTGCTCCTGTTGCAGTCTCAAGCGTTGAGCAATCAATTGTTGCACGGGACCCGGTGGCAATGGTGCTTTATGCGGTGGTGGTTTCAGTTTGTGCTCCAATCTGGGAAGAGATTGTTTTCCGCGGCTTCCTTCTACCTTCATTGACTAAGTACATGCCCGTATGGTGCTCTGTAACAGTAAGTTCCATAGCTTTTGCCTTGGCACATTTCAATATGCAGAGGATGCTTCCGCTTGTATTCCTTGGGATGGTAATGGGTGCTGTCTTTACGCGTTCAAGGAACCTTTTACCATCAATACTATTACATAGCTTGTGGAATGCTTTTGTATTTTTAGATCTCATGAAATGATAGACTAATCTATTATTTTCTTTTAATCAATAATTAGTAATCAATTATTATCAGGGGATTTACCGAAATCTGGTTTTGTCCCTTTGCTGCTCTTATTTTCCCGGGGAAAAGCAGGGTTGAAATTTGTAATCTGAACTTACAATTCAAATTTCAGAACTTAGTAAATTAAGAATATTTATCAAACTAATTTAATTATTTATTTAATTCGGGTTGATACTTTTAGAAACAAATATGTATGGACAGTAGAAGAAAAGCCGTTAATCGCGAAAGTAGTAGTTAAACAGACTAAGCAGCTTGTTAATATAGCATGTGCCTTGGATTCATAACGGTCATCTCTGTTCGTTGAGTGCGTTCCGGTGTCATGTCCTAAAAGGCCTTTGATCAACATGGTTTGGGAATAGATGGGTTAACAACCGGACCATTTTTGGCTACATTAATTCATTATTCTGTGTTGAGAAAAAGAAAAACACAAAAATAAAAATAAAAATTTGAGTGTTACTGGTTGTGCCAACAAGCTTTCTTAACTTACTCATCTTTTTATTTTTGAGAAAAACAAATTGTTTTAGAGTTTCTTGAACATTGCAAGGGTGAGATGGAGCTTAAAGAACATCAATTTCTAATTAGCTGACTACATAATTATACTTTGAAGTATTTGCCTTCCTTGATCAAAGAGAACACTTTCACCCAAAAATATCAATTTCTGGGAACAGTTTGATAATTATTGGTTGTTAGTTACTATTTGTGGAGCATATATTAGTGACGTAAGAAGCCAGATAAAGCTCTATACAAAATCCAAAATTCACGTTATCAGCACCCCCAAAATTAGCCAGCATCGTTCCTCTCTTTATCATGTATGGAAATTATCGGTGATTTGGGGGAGTAGAGTAGGACTTTTTATGTTTTTTGTGATGCGCATTAAATTTCTTTGATAATATTATGATTAAAGTTTATATTGATATTGATAAAGAACATTCCTTATAGAATTCAAACTGCATTTATGAATATTTGGATTCTTTTAGCAATTGCTTATTGGTTTTTTAAAGGGAACATAATTGGGGGACCAATTGGTTTCCAGTCACTCTTCTTTTCTGGCTTTTGTCACAAAAGCCTCTGTTCTTGTCTATTTCTTTGTCCGACATCCTTGGGGACCCATGTCTGCTATTTTTGTTATTGTACATTGGTCTGTAAATTAAATGCCAATTTATTTCAATTTCTCAATGGAAGAGATATTATTATTTTTTTCCCCTATAAGCTTGTGAAGAGTTCAAAATCACCACCACTCACACTTATAGTGGATGAAAATCCTTGAAATTTCCTAACCAATAGAAAATTTGATATTTTTTTTCCTTCTTTGCTTTCGGATTTAGGATATATTTGTTTATCTGAGTCCAGGACAAAAATGTAGCAATAAATACTTTTTCTGTGGAATTTATAATGCTTTTATTGTCTTTTTAAAAAAAAATATATATATATATATATTATGCTCTCATGTTGTAATGATTTAGAGGAACATCATATATATCTTGTTAAATGTTCATGGTAATTATGATGTTTGCAACTTCTTCTTTTTCCCCTTTACTTTAACTTGGTCTCATCTTTTTGATATCTTAATACTAATAACAATACTAATATAAAGTTTCTTTTTACTTTTTTTCTTTTTTCTTTTTGCGATAGGCAATTTGAAGTTGTGATTTTCTGTTTTGGATAAGCTTTTGCTAATAATGTAAAAGCATGTTAAAACTAGGGACTGTGCGTGGGAGTTAGAATTCAGTAATTGTTAGAGACAAAGGAAAACTACCAACTTTACGGAAATGCTGGAAGGCAATTTGCCAAGATCAGAAGAACCCAATGTTATAGGGAGGTTTCTAAATGTTTCTCCAAAGTGGCAATTATTCTTTTGGCTCCTGAATAATATCTTCAACTCCTACTTCTTGGTTTTAAATCTCCTATAAACCCAAAACTGAATGTAGTATTTATCATCCCACTAAAGATTCGAATTCTTATTCCCACTATATATTAAATAATAATAATAATAAATAAATAAAGAAGTGGCATTTCTCCTTCTTTGTGCATGATTTTACTGCCCATTGATGTGTTGGCAGGGGCTTAACATTGTATATAGTATACATATCTCAAATTCATATATTTTTATTATATATGCATATCTCAAATTCTGCCAAAGAAACTCTATTATTTTCTTGTTGATAATGCTGGAGTCACATAACTAGTTTGAGTAGACCAAAAATATTCTCCAAAGTCCAATACAATATAAAATTGCATGTAACATATTCTAATCAGAGTACTTCTGATCTGTTTGCAAAATTCATTATTTTTACATGCTAAGTGGAAACATTTTATAATTTGTTTGAGACTTGTGCAGAAGTAGTTAGGATGTAAGCATCACAATGGTTAAATCATCAATTTTCTAAACTGGTCCAACTCTAATCCACCCAAAACCAGGAATTTTGAAAAAATACAAAATTGTATGTTAAAAGATTATGCCAAAACAGAGCAAAGCTAAGAAAAACAGCTCTATTGTCTTGCAATGTATAAATTATAAGTCCATAAAGAAAAACAAAAGAAAAAACATTCCAAAGTTTTAAGACCAGAATCAGCTTCATTTATTCTAATTCTGGAAGCAGTTTAAGATGAATAATGCAGCATGCATGAACCTGCCACCAAAAACTTCCATTTATCCCATATTTACTTTCTATCTTTGAATCATTCATAAAAAAAATAAAAACAAAAAAATGTTTAAAAAATTAATTCTATCTGTTCCCACATAACTAAATGTTCAAAAGCAGCTTTAGAATTAAAAATAAGAGCATGCATGAATCTGGTTTCAGTTGCTTAATATACTTTAACACTCTCCTTCGCGTGTGGGCTAAAATGTGGGGTGAAATTAGAATCCATGACAAACTGTACTCTCCAACAAGCTGATGCCAACACGGAAAGGAGAAATTAATTTTTAAAAACTAGCATTAACAAGTATTGAATCTAGGACCACAAGGCTAGTTACTCTGATACTATATTGAACCACAACATAGCACTGCTATTCTCATAAGTTCGAATTTGCGAGAAATGAAATGAAATTAGATTATATACTTTAACATTGGATAAAACAAAATAAACAAGTTGCTTATTGAATTTCTTTTTCTTTTAATTGCATATAAAATAAGTGAATAGCAAAAGAAGAAAAATGAATTAAAAAGATAAATTGGGGTAAACTTGTGATGCTACAGTATATTATGGATGCTCGTGGGGACTCTCAGTTATGTTTCTTTTCTCCTTTTTTTCCCCTTTTTCAATTATCAAAAATTTCAGTGTCTCTTGGCAGACAACCACATACACAATTGTTGGAGAGAGAGGATATTAAGGTATATATATACATTACATTAGAGATGTATATATATGTTCCACAGCCAGGACCTTTTGCTACCAATTACCACCTCTCTTGTATATATCTCTTTTCTCTTTGTTGTGTATACATTCAAAATTTTATTTCCCTCAACATAGTTGGTATAGTACAAAGTGTTTAGCCATGGAAACATCTCAGCCTCTTTCCATTGAGAGCTTTTCATACAGTTGGTTAGTAAACCTCAAACCATCTCTAGAAAGCCAAGAAAACTCTCTCAGAATCTCACTGGACGCGTCCGATGAGGCTTCGAGCTTCATCGAGATGGACCCGAGAATGCCTCCTTCAAAGAGATTCTTTAGGAGTTCTCAGGATTTCAATTTTGATTGCCCTGTCTCACAGTCTCCTCTAACTCTTGTCCATGCAGATGAGCTTATCTCTGATGGTTACCTGATGCCTTTCTTTGTTGAACCATTGAAGATTGAGACTTTTGAGGCTTCTTCAAATTCAAACAAAAACTTGCCCATCTCTTTGCATTCACCAAAACATGGTGCTATTTCAGGTCCTAACCACTCTGATTGCTCTTCCATGAGAAGGTGTAGGAGATTATCAAGGAGGATAATTCATAAGTACTTCAATTTCCTTAGCCCATTGTATCGAAGAATTCGAGGTCAAAGAACAAGTTCTAAAGCTGGTCATGCAGATAAAAGAATTCATTATCATCATCAGCATCAGCCTGTGAAGAACAGCAGGGTTTATTCTTCAGAAACATCTCCTAGAATAAGTGTAACAGCTTATTCTGCAGATGACTGGAGAAAATCTTGTGATTCTGATAGCTCAATTTATGAGGCAGTTCTTCATTGCAAAAGATCTATAGGTATGCATATGATATGTTGTTAATTACTTGGTGGTAATAAATTACTTGTAATTTAAGAAAAAAAAAAAAATATATATATATATATATATTTTTTTTAGGGTGCTAACAATTTGTTTGGAACATTTTGACATTTTTTTTTGTTTCCAGGAAAACAAACTGAGAATGGGATGCTTTACAGATCAGAGAAGATTTGAAATGAGGAAGTGGAAAGAAAAGAAAGGAAACAATTGAGGGGGGGATACACATGGGAGAAGAGAAAAGAAATGAGAGGTGACAAGAAGATCAACACCCACTTGTTATTTGTCACTATTCTCTATAATTTTTTTCTTGGATGATAATGTAAATTCTGTTTTAGAAAGCTATGTGGATGGTTAGTCATGGAAATTCGACCTCACTAAAAAAAAAAAGGGAGAACATACTGAATTTTTTGTCATTATCTTTTTCTAGATCAAAAGGAAACTCCTACCTACTATGAAGAGAATCTCCTTTCCCTCACTCACTCTGTAAATTTTAATCAGTGAAATCAGGATCATTTTGTTCTCCTACTGAACTGAATCCAAGGAACATGGTAGTATATATTGAGAAATAAATAAATAATTTGTTTTTTTCTCTTTTTTTCTTTTTTCAGTATGTTAAATATATATAATTGACAAAACTTGATTTCTTCATATAAAATTTTCCTGTTTCTATTTCTTCCTGTGGATAGCTTGGTTTTAAGTCCCTTTTTAAAGTGAATTTTGAATTCGAAGAAAAAGAAAAAGAAAAACATGGGAATAAAAGGTTGTATGTTCAAAAAGTATTAAAGTTTGTCTTGGTTTATAAGCCTCGAAAGGAACATGAATCAATTATTGTAATTTGATGCCCTGGTGATGATAAAGGAAGATAGATGGTCTACCAGTTGTTGTTTATCTCAGCAACCATTCGGCAATTTGTCCCACAAAAATCCCATCATTTCTATGGAGGAGCTACAAGAAAATTATGTTCTCCATCCTTTAAGCATTTCATTATAATTTTTTAATCATTGCGGTATAAGATTTAAATTCAGTGGCTTTACCATTAGATTGCTCTATTCGTTAATTCAAATATCCTTTCTATCTCTCTTTTCAACTGTTAAGGTTGACAATTATTTTTAAAATTGATTTGTTATTTATTTATTTTTTATCAATAGGGTATAAGATTGGAATTTAGTGGCTTTACCATTAGATTGCTCTCGAAAGGAGAAGTAATTCGTTAATTCAAATATCCTTTCTATCTCTCTTTCCAACTGTTAAGGTTGACCAATTTTTTAAAATTAATTCTAGAGGCAGAATATTATCTTAGCATGCGCTACAATTTAATATAAGAGAAGTTATTCACCAAAATATATATAAGAGAAGTTTATAAATATTAATAACATAAAAAAATGCGGTTGGCTTAAGACAACTGGTCCTCTTGCTCTTGCATGTCCATTATTTTGATTTTATATTAAGAGATAGGTTCTTATTCCCACCGTATGTTTAGATTAAAAACCAATATAAATTAATTAATTAATTAATTAATAATGAAAAGAATTTCAATTGCCAAAAAGTATTTATTAAAAGAAAAAGGGAAGAAAATTAATGCATGCATCATGCATGTATTTAAACATATATATATATATATACATATTGTAAAGCTTGAATTTAACATGTATTATGAAATTAATTAATCTAATAATTCATTCTCATATCGTGAAGTAGTTACATCAACTCATTTGTCGATCTTGGTTCAACCGGCCAAAAAGCAAATAAAATCGATCTTTAATTAATTAAGTCCATTTTTATTTTTATTTTTCCGGTCAAATTAGAAATCATTCTTAAGATTGGAAATTGGAATTTTTTTTTCTTGATGCTGTGTTCCTCCATTTATGTCGTGGTGCATACAAATATAAAGAAACGTGTAAATAGAGGCAAAGAATAAGAAAGGTAACAGGAAACCATGTGCTTTGGGAAAGTTTTGATTCCATGGAGCTCTCAAGAGACGTATGTATAGTATAACATGTTTTTTGGCTCCATACAAAATTCTACTTGATAAAATACAACTATTTAATGAAAAATATAAGAGGAGCAAAGAGAACAAAAGAGACAAATGATAATTTTTTATTTTTTTTCTTTTTCTCTTGCTACCTTGCATGTAAAGAAAGGAAACAAAGAGAAAATGGCATAAAAGTATATATATAATTTCATAATTTTATCTTCGTATTAATGGAATAAAAAGCTAGATAAAGCAAACATTAAAATATTCTTTCCTTTCTCTTGAATTGGTGAATAATTTGTTTATTAGGTTTTAAGGAATTTGTCTTGTTCTCTACTTTTCCTCTCTTTCTTTTCTATCATTATTACCAACTGTAATTTTCATTCTTCTTTTTTTCACTTTTCTCTTCCCCTATTTTTTTCCCTCCATTTCTCACCAAGTACTCAGTGGGATGGTTGACTCCCTTCAAACCACCATTCACAACAAACTCCACTCCATTTCCATAACATAATCATTCACATGGGCTCCTTCTTTGCCCACATCTCTGCGCCAATTTTGTAACCATAAAACTTTGTGCTAATAGTACAATATAAACAATTTTTTTTTTTGGGAATATAGTACAACATAAACTTAGGTACTCAAATTAACCAAATATGCATGCTAGTATATTAGAGCTCATTTTGTTGCATTGGATTAAATTGAATTGGATTGAACTATTTTAAATTTAATTCAATTAAATTAAAGCATACATAAAACAGTTCAGTCTAAACCAGCATAGTCATGCTAGAATAGTTTTTTTTTTCCTTGATGTTGGAGATCATTAATTTTTTTTTCTTATTTTTTTTTTAGCTAACTGGAGATCACTAAGTTGAAATGNGTCTAAACCAGCATAGTCATGCTAGAATAGTTTTTTTTTTCCTTGATGTTGGAGATCATTAATTTTTTTTTCTTATTTTTTTTTTAGCTAACTGGAGATCACTAAGTTGAAAATGCTGCAAAACACAGAAACAGAAAAGCATGAAAAACAACATAAAGGGGCACATATATCTATATGAATCATCTTCGCAGATTAAATTCTTTATTTCACAAAAACTACATGCATGGTAATCAGAAGAAGTTTGATATATCTGATGTGAAAGATAGGAAAATGAACAATGCTCAAATGGGAAGAGGTAGTTAATGGTCCCCTAACCAATGGGGTCCAAATAGGTGATGGGTCTTTGAACTTTAAACGGTGCCCATTCTTCTCAAAATCTCTGAAAAGCTCCATAAATGTATCAAAATCATTCCCATGTTATAATAAGTTTAGCTGGACTAATATTAGCCACTGGGGATGGTAAAGAGTGAGAAGTTTGTCACATGTCAAAACAAGCTGGATAGGGAGACATTGACAAAATGTGCTAGGAAGAAATGCCAAAGTTTGTTAATATTGCCTTCTGCATTTCGTTTTCTACTTCTTTTTTGTCTTCCTCTTTGGAATTTCTAGCTTTTTCTGCCAAAAAAGCACAACCATTTGAGAAACTTTATTGGTTTTTTTTGTTTTCCTTTTGTAGCTATATATTAGCCTAGTGTTACAGGGTCAAATTCCGAGGCTAAATTTTTCGAACCTGCAAGGCCTAAGGAAGCCCTCCTTAGTCAGCCAACACTTAATAACCAATGTATAAGCAAAGCATACAGCAACGCATACACAACACAAAGATAACCATAACCAGTCAAGCATACGCACACAGCCAACACAAGTATTTACGGGGCAATTCCCCAACCTTTTCTTTCACTCAATAAGAATAGGAAACCGGCCAAGAGTATGCCAATGGTTACCACAATGCCTCCCTCAATGGCTTGGTAACTCAGGCTCTCTAGCATATAAGCCAAAACCGTGCAGCTGACAACCCCAGCTGCTAGGACACTTGGCAGCACCAAGTTTGGCCATCTGGCCTTGCAGTTGACATCCCCAACTGCCTAAGGCATGCTGGCACCAGCCAGCATGCTATACATATGTCTGGACATGCATCATGGTTCCTTGATACTTGCCACGATTGTAGAAAGGCTAGCCCACTGCTTGTAACCGCCACTAACTGCCTGCCCACTCTCAGCCTAGATTGTAGGCAAGTCTGCCACCTGTCCTTGGATTGCAGCTAGCAAGTCCCAGCACCAACATGGGCACAGCCAACTAACCATCGCACCCAACATGGCTCGAACCATTCCCAGCCATCGAGCCATCTCGCTAAGCCACACCATCGGTTGCACCTTTAGTGCCCGCACATGCCCACACACAAGGCCATGCAAGGCACCACTCGGTCACACTAAGCCCACATGCTGCGCGGATCCTCGGCCATACCTGCACATAGGCTGCACGGGTCCCCGGCCACAGTTGCACACAAGCCACACACGCACATAGGCTGCACAGATCCTCAGCCACCCTCGCACACATGCTGCATGGGTCCTCGGCTACACTAGCACACAAGCCGCACATCCTCGGCGCCACAACATGCAGGCAACAACACAACCTTGGCGCAGCACGTAGGCATGCGCTGTGCGCGGGCATAGCCCACACCCAGCGCCAGTGATGCCCTTGTGCTGCATTGTCTGGCCGCACCCATCACCAATGCACGCTGCATACCCGAGCACAAACCCTTGCTGCAACCTGCTTGCCTGCCTTGCACCCACGAACCCCACAGTGGCACGCTGGCACCTGCCCATGCCATGCCCACTTGCCATGCACTACCAGCACCTCAGTGGCATGTTGGGCCTCCGCCCATGCCATGCCAAGCCATGCACCACCAACATAGCTATTTGCCTTGCTCCACCAAGGATGTGCCCATCACAGGCACACCCCCACTCACTGCCTCGGCATAAACAAGGCTGCCATGCCTTGGCCGAATGCCACGCATCTAAGGGGCTAACACCTAGTTTGTAGGGGACCAAAAACTCTTATATACTACTTGTCGCTGCCATTGGTCCTCCAGTCACTATAGCTACTAACAGGACACTAACAATGTCATTACTGCACTTGTCATCGACATGTTTCTCAGAGTTGCAAGTTGAGGATATATATTGCAATTCCCATTTAGATAATGTCCTGAAAAAAATTTCATAAGTAAAGGATTTTCAAGTGCTGAAAAAAAAAANAAAAAAAAAAAAAAAAAAAAAAAAAAAAAAAAAAAAAACATGGCTATCAGAAAAGTCCTCTATTTGTAATAATAAGACAAATTGAGTTGTTCTACATGGTGAAATTGACTTGTTAATGGGGTCCTACTAGGTAATGTTAATGTCATATCTACAACAAGATATAAGAATATATGCAAGCCTAGAGTAAACTTCTACTGTGTAAAGTGTAAGCGTAAGAGCAAAAGAATATGTACCTAACAATTTGGAACCAAATTTTTTTAAAACTGTAAGACCCTTTTCAAAGCGTTTTTCAAAGTACTTTGTGGACACATTTGAAACAAACAGGACCAGGGAACAGCAACCTTGATCTATGCCGTGTGTCAGAAGAAGTCGGCTTAAGATCAATGCTACAAGTCTTTTTAGGACAATAAATATTGCATATAACTTGTTATCTTATTAATACATGTGTTTTACAAACACAGTATTCATTGCACTGGGGCAGGGTCTGTACCAGTGAACTCAATCGGCTTTTCTTCGTCTTCCGGAAGAAGGGAAGGATGTAGACAGAATGCTATTTTGTCATGGATAGCCCTTCACGGTTGTTATTAATCAAGAAATGTCATCAAATTCATGAATGGGCAACTCTTTCTGGTTGTAAAATGCTTCCCTTTTTGTGAACAAACCACAACCAGCTTTCCAGGTAGCCATTATTAGGGAATCTAGCTTCTCTATCTATGGTTTTCAATCTTGACCCATTGTATTTGTTTTGGCATTATTTGCTCAACCAGAGATAAGGCTCTCTGCATTCTGCAGAAATTCATTATCTGTTGGATTTTGCCTGATCATGTCATGATTATCTGTTATTACAATCCCCACTTTTGTGGTCTCAGAAATATCAGGCAGGTCCACTCACATACAAGATCTAAAATTTAGATGCATTTCATTGGTTGAAATAGTGTAGGTTTGTATATTATTAACTCACATATTAGGAGATTTTGGTAGTCTTTAATAGCTGCGAATCTTTAGTTCCTTTCTATGAATTGGCATGGCAATTCCCCGAATTTAATGGTGAACAATTCCACATTGAAGCCAATTAATTAGTACTCATATTTTAGGTCGTTGAGTGAAAGAGACATAAGCCATTTTATACTTCATAATGGAAAGATGAATAACAACCATATAGATTTTATACCCTACTTTTTTTTTCCCCACATTTCTCTTAGTCAGTTGCTGTGAGTTTGACTGTTTTTAGAAGCAAAGAAAAAAATGTTCATATTCAACAAACTACAACATCAATACAACAGGCCAATGGTGAATTAGGTAAAAGAAATTAACATAAGCTATCTTTTAGATGTTGTAGGTTCATAATTCATATTCTGCATGAACATACCAAATCAAATTAAGCTACCTTGTGAGGTCATATCCCCAGGCATAAGCTTCGAACACAATTAGCAATGACATAGTTGGTAACAGGGTTGATACCAGGAGTTGTCTTCCAACCATCTTTACGATTGCCTCCTAAACTACTTCAAGCTTGCTAAAGCGGATAAAAAATTGAATAGGCTGTCCAAGTTTACTCATTTAACCACTTAACATGCATTGTTTAACATGCTTTGCTTGGTTTAAAATGAAAAAAGAAAAAAAGCATTAGAAGTTTCGTTTGACTAACTTCTAATACTTTTTTTTTCAATTTGATGCTGCTGGCATTGTTAATTTCATGCCCGATGTGTTTAGTCGACAAGATGTAAATGTCATCCTGAATACTAAATCTAAACAAGTTTGTTACTTAATCCTATCTTACAGAAGACATAAATTAACAAAGTTAATAAAGCAAAACGAAAATATTGTTAACAATATACATTTCATATCTTAATATGATTAATACTCACATTTTACATATTCACTCTGCTAGACATGTTCAGCAGAACTGACAAAACTTTTTTTAATATGTTCCTCCTATGTCCGAGTGAATGATGAATCATAGAGCATTGTTACTGATCTCATAAGAGTTTAGAAACATGATCCTGTTTTAGCAGGAACAATTCAGATGAGGAGCCTCAGAAAATCATGATGATGTAGTCTCAGAACATGGTGGTTTCAGAGAATCTTCTAAATCAGTGGGATCTGAGCTTGTAAACTTTAAGAAGTTCTCAATGTCTTTGGAATGATCAGAGCTTCCATTTCTTATATGGAATGGCCACTTCCTGTGTGGTTTTGGCTTTCTGTCACTGATGGCAATGGCAATGTCATTGGGGAAGAGGTCTTGGAGTACCAAGGCGTGCAAGATAGTTGTTACAAGAAGGACTGTAACTATGAGTGTGGCAATGAGGGAGAGTATGACAGAGAGAGCTTGGGTTACAGCATTTGTGATTTCATTGGAGTATCTGATTGTTGCAATGGCAGCACCAGTCATGGGAAAAGTATAGGCCCACCATGCCAGTGAAAACCTGTTGATTCAAAACAAAATTGAATATAGATAACTGAAATATAAAGAATTGGTGCAATGCTTTCACTGAAGATGTTTTGAGGCATATCTTACTTGAAACCCCGGAAAAAGTTTACTCGAACTGCCTGCAGAAGTTTTTAAAAAAGAAAGACTAATAGTTAGAAAATCCAGTGATAACAATATGAAATGAGTCCAGTTCACTTTTAATCATGAGAAATTTATTTTCTTTGAGTGGCAGAGAAGTACTAACCAACGAGAAATAAAGGAACAAGGCAATGAAATAAGCTATGCGCGATCCATAGTCGAAAGAGCCTTGAATCCTTGCCCATGCCATAGAAGCAACACTAGGTGCTGCTACAAACAGAAAGAAAACTGGATGGAGCTCCTTTGGGAGTGTCTCATTTGTTGGAAGTCTCTGGTAGAGAGTTACAAATAGGACCATGTAGTGTGCCAAACCAACAGCAAAGAAGAAAATAGGCCCTTCTTTTAGTCCCATTGCAGCACCCAATAATGAACCAACAAAGTTGCCAACAATTGAGAGATGGTTTGAAGGATTAGCCACCTTCGAAAGCCTCCGTTGGCCTCCTGACATCCACTGTCCATAGATCTTAAGCTCAAGACAGAAGATTGGTGTCATCAGGATGTACCAAAGATATGGATGCAGGTCCTTAGTAAGTGAAGGTGGAACTCCAAGAGCTAAGAACAAGAGGGCTATCCATGGGGCAAAGAAGAAGTTAACACGAATTGGATGGTAGTACTCGCGGCGAACTGCTTCAAAATAAAGGATCATTTTGAGAAGGTAGGTAGAGGCAACAATGGCAATGAGAGCAACAGAGATGCACCACAGGACCAGATTCACTTTCAGGCTCAAGTGGAGAAAATTTGTGGAGGCAGAGGTAGCGAGGGTTTTCCACATAATAGCTTGGCTGCTAACACCAAGACAGATACCAAATGAAGAGATGGGATAGCGTAGAAGGAATGGCCATCGCCTGTCATCCGGAAGCACTATTTCCTCTGAAGCCTATTAAGAACATAGAAAACAGGATATCAGTTTCTTCAACCCAGTACTACTGTTCCCATAAGCTCGAACTTATGAGAAGTGGACTGGAATTGAGTTATGTACTTCAACAAGCAAAATTAAATTAGAGGCACTCCAAAGTAAAATATGCATAAAGTAGGGAGAAGAAAAGCATACTACCCTAAGGGTCTCCAGCTCTGGCCCTTCCAGTGCATCAAAATAACGGTCCACAGGTAAAGCTTCAATTCCTGGATTTCGCAAACCAACATCCTCTGTTTCAGTCTCTTGAGGTGTCCTTCCACGAAGATTTGATAACTGCCTTTCAAGCTTGCCAGACCATGTTTTGAAAGAATCAAACCTCTTGTCCTTCAACTTTTTTAATCTTGGATGATAGTTTATATTCCCAGTGTTCTTTGACTCCCCAGATGTTGAGCCTGTTGGCATTGGCTGGGAATAGAATTTTGTTGCTTTTGGCATTTCAATGGAAACCGTCTTGGCTGTGGAAGAAGGATCTGGCATTTCATCATTGAAATTTGTTTCACCGCCGAAGAAAACCTTGCTGGTGTTCTGTACATGGCTTTGCATAGGAGATGATGGCATGCTAATAGAAACAGACTGTTTCCTTTGATGACTTATTTCAGGTTCATAACTTTGGCTTTCCACAATAGCTGTTTCAATTTCCTGTTTCAAAAATGCGTAAAAGAAGTTACTATACGAGTTCACCAATGGAAATTCTTTCATACTTTTTCTCTTTGTTCTTTTTTCAACTCTTTTGGATTATGCTTTCGAACATGTGAAATTAGTACTATCCAACAGTTAGTTCTGCATGAAATTTTTTTTATTTTTTTCCAAAAACCATTTTTCACATTTTAAGAAAGCTTACTCAGTCTTCAAAGTCCTAAAGAAAAAAAATGAACTGAGAAGATTTCTTTCACTTTAAAACTACCTTCTTCTTTTTTGTTGTATATTTATTAGGCAAAACATTAAGGTAAAACTTACTTTTGTTGCTGGACTGAGAGGCTGAAATCTGTTTGGTCTATACCCATTGTTTAGGAAGTTGGTCTCTTCCATTTTATCAAAGCCATCCACTTCACTTGATGATATTAATTTGATGAGTGATGGAACTTCTGGGGACTCCGGAGTTACAGAAGCCACAACTTTATTGTTTTCCATCATAAATTTAACACCTGATGCTGATAGGCATAACAGAAACAGTGATAAATAAGATCAGTTACAAAAGAAAATCAGGTAAGGTTTATATTTATTATTTGAAAATTAACGATGCACTTATTATTAAAGAAACTGGGAAAAATATATGTTTTAAATTTCAATGTTGGAAGAAGTTTACTACATCAGCAATTGATTAAGAAAATTTTGGTAACAAAATTATATAAACTAAAACTGATAAGCCATCTTAACTTTTAGAAACGTAAGTGTAAATAAAGCTCGAAAGAAAGTAAGCACAATAAGGCTTTACTTTACTGGGTGAAAAAGAAGTTCTCATATTTTTGTTTGCAGCTCTGGATCCATATATAAAATAAATCAGCTATGAAACATCATGTCAAAAAATCTAGCAAACAGATCCACTCCAGTGATTTTTGTAAGGATTGCTTTTTGATCTACGTAGAAACATAACAATCCCAAAAGTTTCAATCCCAACCAGGGAACAAAAGATATAATACAGAGTCGCATTGAAACGAAGCAGGGTTTTTCTGATCGTCAAGCTAAATGATCTTATATGATATTTATCTGGTTCGCACACAAAACCAGAAAGTCCCAAAGAGCCTTTTTCCTATAGATTGAAATTTATGTAAACAGACACCACACTATCATGAAATACTTAGGAAAGAAATCCGGAACCCAAAATATATAATGTGCAAGGATCTAACTATTCAAGTCTAAAAATGCAAGGAATAAAACAATCTAAATCAATCCCAGATGCTTCTAAACTGTACCTTTAAGGTTGGCCATGCAAAAACAGTTTAGATGATGAACTAAGCATCTCATTCTCAACAGCATTATTTCAAACAGAAACTCATCAATATAGGACCCCAACTCAACTACAGAACACCTCTACTATAATGCAGAACCAAAAGATCAAGAAATCTAACCTCAGTGGATGCTGGAAAAAAAAAACACACTGAAATAAATCCAAGATGTTTATGAAACTCCACCAACAAGGCTTGCAGTAGATCAAGGAGTACTCAGCTCTCAGCTGATGGAAAAACCCAGGTTTAAATTAAAGCACTGTCTGCCAATTCGTAGTCTGGATTGCGCAGATGAGTGTTTTTTTTTTTTTTTCTTTTCCAAGGATGTATGTATGCTCTCAGAGAAGAAGGCTACATATGGAAAATATATATGGAAAAAAATAAAAAATAAAAAATAAAAAATATATATATATATATGGTTGAAGAAGAGAACAACTAACACACGTTTTCCAGCTACAGAGAAGCAGAGATTTTTTTATAGTCCAAAGTAGGCCAGGCGTTCTTGCAAGCCGTCACATCAGATACAATTCATGTTAGGCAATTGCGGCTGTTGTGCTTAGTCCAACCAAAAAGACAAGCAAAGCATAGCACAGTCAATAGCTAATTGCTTTTCTTTGTCAATAGAATATGGTCTATAGGTGATCGATAAGGTAAAGACAAGCTCGAATGGTTTTGTCACTGTTATTATATTTCTAGCTTTGGATCAAAAATTTAGGTTTGACTTATGACTTTATAAAAATTTAGGTTTGACTGTATAAGTTTCTCTCTTCATTTCGTTATGTAACGGAGAAATGAGAAAAATTTTACCAAAAAAAACAGAGAAATGAGAAAAAGGTTCAATCCTATTTTCCACAACTAAGATGTTTTTTCTTTTTTTGGTTAAAATCCAGAACTAAGTAATCAGAACTCAGAAGAGAAAGAGAATAAGCAATATAGTAAATAGCAGTTGATAAGTGACGTTGGTGCATTTGGGTTCTGAGCCATCCATATCCATAAAATAAAAAATAAAAGTATAGAGCCCTTGCAATGAAGTACAGAGCTAGGCTGGAAATGGCGATCCATATATGAAAGGGACATTAAGAAATTATTAAGAATTAAATTAAGGAGAGAAACTTATCTAGGATTAGAATAATCCCAAGGTCAATCTTTTTTCACTTAGAATATTATATTTGCATATATTATGCACGGAGCACGGAGCTCGAGATAAGATTAAATTTATCATGAGGGAACGTTTTTAAGCAGAAAATAATATGAAGTACAATACAAGCTTAAGAGTCCAAATAAGGGCAGCCAAAATATGCATAATATAAGTAACAAGTCCTCATCTAAACAACAAAAACATGGTTGGTTGGTCGAATTTGAATGTGACTGCTTGACGTTTTTGATATCTAGCTGAAAGAATAAATAACACGATAGGTGTCGCCAATTCATATTTAAATGCAACACGAAAACAGATTACCAATTTGTCAAACCAAAATGAAGATTACAGGAATGAATTTTTTTAAATTAATATTGATGTAGAAAACTAGCTATGTACCAAGTATGGCTTCCCTCGACAGATCAAATGATAGTCATCGCTTAAACATTTTATTTTATTTTTAATCCAAGATTTTTTTTTATATATAATTATTAAGATTTGGGCTATCATTCACCGTCAATTTCGGAATACTCTTGATAAAAAATTAATGGAAAGTGACAAAAAAATGACAACCGCATCAAATTGTGAGTCAAACATGCAATGCAAATTCAGGAAAGAAAAAAAAAATTAAAATTGGTGGAACAACTAGAATTACTAGTCCCCACATACAGCTAGAAGGCCTATAAAATATTAGGTGTAACATTAATTTACTAATTTATTATACAGTTAAGTTTTTTGACAATCTTTTTATATACTTTTGTATCTTTTGGGGGGCTTGATTGATTATCATCCAGGGTTCCCTTGATCGGTGCTAAACTTCTTTGAATTTTCCCTTAAGCATGGAAAAATCTTCTTTGTTTATGTTTCATGGCATGCTTTATTCACATATATAGATGGATTTTATTTATGAAAAAAATTTCAGTAGAACGGATATATTTTTTTTTATATATAAATTTTATAAGTGAATGTGAACAAAATACACAGTGAAACGGATTAGATGCACACAAAAATCTCTTTAAACAGGGAATAATCAGTCTTAAGTAAATAGTTTCCAAAAAAAAATAAGTGGCTCCAAAATTGCTTTACATTGCAACCTCTGATCTTAGATTTCCATACCATACGTACTTAGAAAAGTGGGTTTATAGTGCATACAGCTAGAATAAAGCAAGACAAAAGTGATGGAAAACTTTTCTGTGTGAAACAATATCGGCCGTAAATTTTATGAAATATTATCCTTTATTTTATTTTAACAGAACAAAATTCGAAAGGAAAAAAAGAAAAAGAAAAACTGGAACTGGTTTCAATGGTAACGATCAAAAGTCCAAAATTCTAGAATTGAACATAATGGTGAACGCCAAAAAAAGTTGATGAAATTAATTAAGAGCAAAAATATTGAAAGAATAAATATTTATGTGTTTCTACCTCATGATAGCTTGAGCCCCAATCTTCATCTGGAAAAGCATTCTTGAATTCCCATCTCATACTACCATTATACCAATAGACTCCAGAAGAAACCATGCAAACCATCTTACTTTGAACTTGATTACCTACATATAATTATACACTGCTATTAATGATTTAGAAAATATATCCCAGAAATTTAGAATCCAAAAAAAAAAAAGCAAAGTTGTTAGAGAACTTAAATATGCTTCAAAGATTATCACTCTTAAGTAACAGATTAACTAGTCAGCTTTAACAACTTTCCTCTTTTTCCTCTGATTTTGTTTTTTTTTCATTTCTAAATGGGAAAACATTTATTATTTATTACTTTTTTTTATAAATGGGGATATTTATTTTACTATTTAAACTATGTATTTTTTTCATTTAAATGTTGCCATCAACCTTTTCCACTTCACTAGGTGGAAAAAATACTATTCATGGGATTGTGATGGAAAAAAACTATATGGCATAAGAAAAAGCATGCATTTTTACAGCTTTATAAGAAACAGAAAATTTCTTCTGACGAAGACCCAAGGAAGAATTGGCTGTTGCTGTCTAGCCTAAGATAAGGGAACTGTGAATAATAATAAATAAATAAACTATTTAAATTGAAAAGTTAAAGCTAATTGATCTTGACGAAAGACCTAATCTGAGCCACTAAACTGGAAAAAGATAAAATTTGGAACAAAGAAAGGAAAATATGAATGGAAGTCCAATAAGAGGAAAGTAGTTAATGGCAGTGACGAAATAACATTTACTTCAAAAGTATTAATTATAATAAAAGGAGATGAAAAGTTGATCTTGCTTTTTATCCTCCTTTTTGAGCCATTATTGTGTCAGCAGAGACAGCAATCAAAGTCAGCAAGCATCAGCATGTCCGTACCTAATTATGCTCTATTCAATGTTTCTTTTTTTCTTTTATTCCTCTCTTTTGTGTTTTTACTAGAATGGCAGAGTGCCGACGTATCATTCACCTTCTTGGGAGTGGGGGGCTTAAAAGGATTTAAATATTTATTAGGATATTTGTATTAATAATCCCTAAACTATAATAAAATTTGCACTTCCCAAATTATTATTTTTAGGGATAATTTCACAAACACCTTTTGATTTTTAGTATAATATCAAATACGACCTCCAGGTTCTGAAAATTTCTTAAACACCCCTTGTCGTTAGTGAAATTCTGTTAACTTTAACTGCAAAAGGGCATAATAGTCATTTAACATAAAATTTTCTTAAATAATTCTGATTTTTATTTATTTATTTATTTTTTCTCCCCTTCCTCTTCTTCTCACGTTCTCTCTTATTTTTTTTCTTTCCTCTCTTTCTCTTTTTTTCCCTTTCTTTTTCTGGTTTGGCCAACTCCTTTTTTTTTTTTTCCCTTTTTTTTTTTTTTTTTTTTTTTNCAAAGATTATCACTCTTAAGTAACAGATTAACTAGTCAGCTTTAACAACTTTCCTCTTTTTCCTCTGATTTTGTTTTTTTTTCATTTCTAAATGGGAAAACATTTATTATTTATTACTTTTTTTTATAAATGGGGATATTTATTTTACTATTTAAACTATGTATTTTTTTCATTTAAATGTTGCCATCAACCTTTTCCACTTCACTAGGTGGAAAAAATACTATTCATGGGATTGTGATGGAAAAAAACTATATGGCATAAGAAAAAGCATGCATTTTTACAGCTTTATAAGAAACAGAAAATTTCTTCTGACGAAGACCCAAGGAAGAATTGGCTGTTGCTGTCTAGCCTAAGATAAGGGAACTGTGAATAATAATAAATAAATAAACTATTTAAATTGAAAAGTTAAAGCTAATTGATCTTGACGAAAGACCTAATCTGAGCCACTAAACTGGAAAAAGATAAAATTTGGAACAAAGAAAGGAAAATATGAATGGAAGTCCAATAAGAGGAAAGTAGTTAATGGCAGTGACGAAATAACATTTACTTCAAAAGTATTAATTATAATAAAAGGAGATGAAAAGTTGATCTTGCTTTTTATCCTCCTTTTTGAGCCATTATTGTGTCAGCAGAGACAGCAATCAAAGTCAGCAAGCATCAGCATGTCCGTACCTAATTATGCTCTATTCAATGTTTCTTTTTTTCTTTTATTCCTCTCTTTTGTGTTTTTACTAGAATGGCAGAGTGCCGACGTATCATTCACCTTCTTGGGAGTGGGGGGCTTAAAAGGATTTAAATATTTATTAGGATATTTGTATTAATAATCCCTAAACTATAATAAAATTTGCACTTCCCAAATTATTATTTTTATTATTTATTTTTAAATTTTTACAATTACATCCCTAATCTGATTAGAATGGTATACGGTTAGGCCAAATCCAACTTTCTGTCAAAACATTAACAGAAAAAACACATGCTTATCTTTAATGTCTCAAATTGGACGAAGGGTGCACCAGTTCAATCAGTTTAGGAACGTAAATGTTCAAAAAAAAAATTAGAAATCAAAATGTAAATTCGAATATAGTTAAGGGATCACTAATGCAAATATTCTTTATTTATAATTGTGAATTATTTTTCAAATAGTTTCGTTGAAAAAGAAAAAAAGAGTTTCCACTTCTTCTTCTCCTGCTCGTTTCCTAACGAGAAAAATCCTGTTGAACGGTTCATGATTAAATATGATTCAAATAGACATATATGGGGTAAGTTTCTACATCGTATTTTAGTTTATTTCGGGTATATTATGTATACTCTTTCTTTAGTCAATTAAGGTTCATTTCTTTCAAATGATATATAACTAAACATATTGCAATACTGTGTTCTTATATATAGTACTGTTACAGGGTTAAAATCTGAGATTTAATTTTTCAATCCTGCAAGGCCTAAGGATGCCATCTTTAGTCAGCCAACACACAATATTTAATTGTCTATGCAACACACACAGCCAATACACACACACAAGGGTAATCACAATCAATCATGCACACATGCAACCAGCCAACACAAGTCATTTACGAAGAAATTTCCAACCTTTTTTTTCACTCAATAAGAATAAGAAAACCGGCCAAAAGTATGCACAGATTACCACAGCGCCTCTCACTTGACTTGGTAATTCAGGCTACCCCAGCTTATAGCCAAAAACGCACAATTAACATCCCCAACTGCTAGGACACCTGGCACAATCAGGTTTGGCCATCTGGCCGTGCAGTTGACATCTTCAACTGCATAGGGCATGCTGGCACCAGCCAGCATGTTGCATCTGTCCGGACATGCAATATGCTTCCTTGATGCTTGCCACGAATGTAGGAAGGCCATCTCACTACTTGTAACCGCCGATAACCACCAGCTCACTTTCTTCCTAGAATGTAGGCAAGTCTGCCACCTGCCCTTAGGCTGCAACCAGCAAGTCCCAACATCATCTTGGTGTAGCCAACTAACCCACCGAGTCTATCATGGTTCGAATCAATGTCACCATCGAGTCGCACCATTGGTTGCATCCTTGGTGCTTGCACATGCCATCACACAAGGCCATGCAAGGCACCACTCGACCACACCAAGCATACAGGCTGCACGGGTCCTCAGCCACACTCGCACATAGACCGCATGGGTCACATAGGCTGCACAAGTCCTCGGCCACTCTTGCACACAGGCTGCACGGGTCCTCGGCCACACTCGCACATAGGCTGCACAAGTCACGTAGGCTACACGCATAAGTCCTTCAGCGCCACACAGCATGGGGGCAACGGCACAACACTGGCACACAAGCAGGCATGCGCTGCGTGCAGGCAAGGCCCACACACAGCGCCAGCAATGCCCTTGTGCTGCACAGCCTTGCTGCACCTCTCGCCCATGCATGCTGCATACACACGCACATGCCCACGCACCAGTCTGCTACCTGCCTTACATCATAAGCATCTGGTAGTGGCACGCTGGGTCTTTGCCCATACCATGCCATGTTGCACATCACTAACAGTCCAATGGCACGCTGGGTCACCGCTCATGCCATGCCATGCCATGCACCACCAACATGGTTCCGCTGCCTTGCTCAACCAAGGGATGTGCCCATCACAAGCACACCCCCACTCAATGCCTCGGCATAGGCAAGGATGCCATACCTTGGCTAGATGCCCAGCATCTAAGGGGCTAACAGTAGCTATTATTCTAGTAATTAAAAATATCCATGTCATTCAGTGACGTGTGGATAATCATCTCAGATAATACTCGGATTCGAAATCCTATACTTTTACATCTTTTAATTATATGCACCAACCAATATCTAACAATTCATCTGTGTTAATAAAAACATATGAGATAAAACATCTTATATGAACCATCCATTAATTTGATTTGAAACACCATTTGAGCTGGCAATGTTGGTTGTTTTGTTTTGTTTTATTTTGTTTTTGTTTTTGTTTTTTTTTTTTTTTTTGTCAACTTAAATAGAGGACAAACCATGCATGCATTTTGGATTATTTGGTAGGAAAACCATGTGGACTGGACCAGTCTAGACTTTAGACCCAAATTCCCTCTTCCTTTTCCAACTATACATACTATTAGTGGCTCAATTATACTTATGAAATTACAAACACGGATTACATTGTAAGATCGATACTTATTCATATGAGTGTTGTAAAAATATATAAACTTCTATCCTTTTAATCTGCCATTAGGGGTTTCTGCGAAGATGGTCTAATAGTAACGTTTAGATTCTTTTATATATGAACTTCTAGATTCGAATAACTACGGTACGGTTAGGGAATATTTGGCCAATGCTCTATCAAATTTTTTTTATTACAAATTAAAAAAAAAAATTGTATATCTAGAAAAAACTAAACGTCTAATCTAGAGATGTATTTTTAGTAGTAAAATTATTAGGTCAAATTTAGTACATGCTCTATCAGTTATTGTTACTAAAAAAAATTCAATTTCATTATTTTTTGCAATATTGCAACCAATAAGGAAGGTTGGGGGCTTATCAGTTAACAGATATTATTTAACTAATGGACCCACACTCTGTTTAATCAATTCGTGGATTTTATTATATAGTTACAAGTGGGTTTTTTTTCTTTTAATTTTTTGTATAATTAGTCACAAGTTATTTATTTATTTTAAACACTCATACAAATAATGGATTAACATATAAAAATGTTGTAATCGTGTGTATTTCCCACAATTGGGTCCATTAGTTAAATTTCCAAAAAAAAAATCTCTTTCAATTAACAGATATTATTTAACTAATGGACCCACACTCTGTTTAATCAATTCGTGGATTTTATTATACAGTTACAAGCTTCTTCTTTTTTTAATTAGTCACAAGTTTTTTTTTATTTGTTTATTTATTTATTTTAAACACTCATAAAATAAATAAATAAAGTTATCAATACACACGATTACAACATTTTGAATATGTTAATCCATTATTTTTATTCTTTCTTTTTAGGTTCAAATTCATGCGACTTCATTCCTACTTTCATTTCACTAAGGCTACTTATTGGACCGACTGGGCTAAAGAAGTTAGTTAATGGGCTTCCTTAGGCCAACTTCAAGAGACATGTCATCAATGTCAGCCTTAAACCCTTTAACAGGATCTTGTTAAAGCCCGAATTAGCATAAGCTTAGTTAATTGATGCCATAGCAACTTCCCCCCCCCCCCCGCCCTTCTTTCTTAAGAAGAATTATATTGCAACTTGAAAAGAAAAATAATTAGAATAATAAATGTTACATTGGGTTTTGGGAAATTCGGATTATATAGGAAAGTTTACCTTCTGTTTTCATTAGCTCAATTTTTATTTTTTTAAGAGTTGTAAAATCAAGATTCTTTAGTCAGTCACTAACGCGTTTAAATTTTCTTATGTTATTTTTTTATTGGACTGAAGTTGTGATTATTGTAGTTCAATTTCCATCTAATACTTTTTGGGTGCAAATGCAATATATGAATGGGATGTTATGTCCTTTTTTTCTGTCTCCATTGTACAACCAATGATAGAATTTTATTTCATTTTAAAATATAATGTACTTTTTCTTTTTCATTTAGATATATTTTAATTTTTTTATAATAATTTCAATGAAGATGACAACATATCATTTGTGGTCA
Source organism: Ochetophila trinervis (assembly GCA_003254975.1). Lineage (NCBI taxonomy): Eukaryota > Viridiplantae > Streptophyta > Magnoliopsida > Rosales > Rhamnaceae > Ochetophila > Ochetophila trinervis. Next base: position 101,333 of record QANX01000399.1, read on the forward strand.
AAGAACAAGATAAAGAAAATGTTTGGAGATCCAAATCCAATAGCTAAAATTTATGGTCACAGAAGTCCTACTTGATTCCAAATTATATGAAGCCACATGTGTATAATTTTGGCATATGGAAGTTCATGGCATAAAATTATGGAAAAAATCATTGGGATTGATTGGTATGACAATGTGAAAATTCAATAGTTTTCACTACTATTGGATTAAGCACTTGGCAATAATTTTAGCAGCTCATTACCACCAAGAGGGACTCTTTCTCCTTGTTTAATTTTCTTCCCCACCCAATATGGTTAGATTCTCAACAACCAATCAAAGGGAACACTCTTTTACATTTTATATATAAGTATATATGAAACCCACTAAACCCTACATAGTTTATTGTCTGCTCCAAACCGCAATCGTGTCATATCTTTTACGAGCACTTATACAAGAAATATATATATATATACACACACACACACACACACACACACACACACACACATATATATATATACATATACACCCACTAAAAGACATAATTACAATCCGTTAAAGCAAGTGATTAAATACGAGAGTGGAAGAAGATTTTCCAATGAGAGTTTACATTTTTTTTAAATAATATTATATAAGAAGAAACAGATTCAAACACATGCATGATAAGATGAGAAAGCTCTTGGCATAAAAGTCTAGAAAAACTTGAGAAGTGCTTGGAAAGATAGACAAATAGCCACTAACTATATGTGATATAGACATCTTAATTTCTAAAGATTATAGCTTTAGAATTAGCTAATAAAATTGGGACAAAAACTTATTCAATTTTGACAACTGGGCAAGTTAGAAATTAGTGATATATATATATGGGTTCAGAAAAAATGATCAAAAAAAGAAAAAGAAAAAGCAGGGTTCAGAAAGATTAAATTTGTACTTTCTTATTCGAAAGCTACATGGCATGCAACAAATTTGCAAGAAGTATTTTTTTTTTCTTCTAGCCATAAAAGATTTAAAAAAAAATGTAGTCTATTGTGGCGATTTTTCAGAAGTTGTCTCCACGCCTTTGAAGCTACGACTAAACCTTGTAAAATAAATAAAAATCGGTCAAAAAGGTGCCGGTGCGGTGACCGACTTTTCCTCTCAGATGCTTAAGTCAGCCATTGGACTCATAAAGAAATAAATGATATTAAAATAGCATGGAAATAAAAAGAATAGAATGTGAAGAAATCGGTCCAAAAGGAGAATTTTAGGCTCCGATGGTACTATTTGGCCGAATCCGTGAACAGTGTCACCTCCACTTGGCTATGCATGAGAAAGCTCGGACAAGATTAAGAATTTTTGGTGGGAGAGATCCAAGAAAATGGAGGCTCCTCGGTTTCTCAAAATCAAAAAAGTAGTGATCCGCTTCTTTCTTTGTCTTTTTCCTTTTTATCTCCATTTTCAATGGCCAATATTCAAACTCTAAAAGACCCCCCTTAGATGGGAGACACCTAGCCCTATTTCCATTGGTCCTTGGGCTTAGAATTTTATTTTTAATGGATGCATGGCGCACCATGATAATTGGATATTTATTCATTGCCCAAATAATATGGTATTAAACTCGTTGGTCAAAAATACCTATAGCACAATCTTTGTTAAAAAAGACAGCTCTTTAATATTGTTTGTTTGCTATTGTGATTGGCATGGTGGGGGTCCAATCTTAATGTACATGCGCATAGCATAGGTATGCACACAGTACATATAGAGGGTGGGGTGGGGGGTCATCCCTCATTGAGGGGTGAAATAAAATTTTATGGGTTAGAAGGAAGGATATGAAATGATTGAAGAAATAATAAATGGCTTTCAATTTCATGGGCTTTTATAAAGCTCCTAGAAGGTGATGGTAATACAAAAATGAATTTTAGATTTTTTTTATTTTTATTTTTTAGGGTTTTAAATAAAATGCAATTGTTGTCAAATTGTCGTTTGCCTCCCTTTTGACCTACCTAGAGAGTTAGGTCCTTTTCTTTATATGTGTCATCTTTTTTTTGTAGGTAAATCCTCTTTTCTTTAGATGTGTCACTTCTCACTACCTTTTGCAACACAAACAACAATGAAAAGCCAGTCGGCAATTCCTGCATGGGCCAACTTGGCCGAAGTAAGCCAAGTATGGGTTTAAGTTTTACGCACACCCCTGTGTACTGTTTTTTTTTTTCTTTCTATAAACGTGCAAAAAGCAAATCAATTCCTTTGGATTCCTCATGGAGTGGGCAATTTTTATTTTTTCATTTTGTTTTTCTGTTTCTTGTCTTTCTTTAATTCTATATGGATCTTAAGTTTTTTGGTTTTTCTATGTTATCTAAAAGAGATTAGCATGATAACACATAAGAATCTAGAATTTATACAACATGTCAACTTAATGGTTTTATTATATATCGCAATTTTCTTTATCAATTCGTCATTTACATATGTATATATATATATATATAGTTTTGCTATCATTTGCATAAAGTGAATAAGCAATTCCATTATAATAAATTATATTCATACAATTTTGATATCTTTAGAGCATAATTTTTATTTACGTTAGACATTTAATAACGTAACAAGTGCTGATTGTTATTATTTATCTGATTAAAATTTTATTATTAATTAATTAACCGAGATGATATCTTCAGCATTTGACACCTATATATAAATAATATAGAATTACATTTATATGGTCAACAAATTTAAGGCTATTAATGAATGGCTGAGAAACCATGATGTTTTCCATTAATGTGCAAACTATTACTTAAGTTAGGTATATATAGGTAACAACTTAAATTATTAACCTTGATGAGCAGAAAACAAGCCAGGCCAAGTCATCATCTCACTCACAAGCTGCTGTTCTCCAATTATAATATAAACCAACCATGTGCTGAAGCTCAAGCCCCTAAATTATTATTCAGTACTATTAATTCACTAAAAAGCTTTACCACCCACTATATGGCAAGCTTGGGCTTTAAGCAAAACAAAGTCTCTAGCTTACCTAATTCTTTTGTATTCATGATGAGTTTTATGTTACATTGCTACTAAAGTACTCGTGGTTTTTTCAGTGTCATGATTTGTATATAGTTATTAATTTAATTAAGCACCCAATTAATGGACGGCTAGAATGAATGGGATTCATTATTGGTACACACAGCTGACAGATCGGCAATTCAATTGGCTAGAGGTTCTTTTTTTTTTTCTTTTTTTCTTTTGTGAATTCCAATGGCTGGTGTTGATTGAAGATATGGATTCTGTCTACATCTTCAAAGATCCAACCTTTTTGCAAATAGAAAGTATAAATTATTTAGTCAATGATTCTGGTAAATTCAAAAACTTTATTAAAGTTAATAACTGTTGAAATAGTTTTAATGCCAGCAGAATAGTTACTTAGCTAATCAGTAAGGTAACAAATGCATCAAAAAATCACCCTCAAACCCCCATATATGTATATATATTAAAAATAAAAATTAGAGAGTTTCTTCAGAATTGACACGTGGATGCAAATCAAGCTGCAAAGTAATACTATTTGTAAGATTCTGAGATCATAAGCGACATAACTGACAGAGAAACCTAATGTTGGAAAGTAAAAAAGGCGTCCATTTAAAGAGAAAAGGCAAAAGAAATGGACAAATGTTTTTCATCACACCTTGTGGTGTCATTCCCTCTATAACAAGGATTGATTTCAGCTACTGAAATTCTTTTGACCTATAATTATTATAAAAAAAAAAAAAAAAAAAACTCTTTAAAAAAAAAACTCTTTAAAAAAAATATCATCAATTTCTCTTTAAATTGCAAATAGTTATCATTTTATTTATTTATTTAAACTCTCAAAATAATTTCATTAATACTCTTCATAAAAAAAATTAGTTGTACTTTTAAAATTTAAGAGATTGAATTGAAATTAATGTAAATGTTAGAAAGTCCAGATGAAATATTCTATGGCAATGTTATTCGGTAGCAATATTATTTAATGAATTATATTGCCTTCCCTCTTATTAACCAACAAAAAATTATTGACATCCCTCTTGAACTTTTACCTGATTATTTTAGATTTAGAGGCCGTACGATTTGAAGTAGGCAGTTATGACAAAAATGAGGAATGCCGTCGCCAAATTTGACTCTGTTATGAAAAAGACGAGTAGCCAAGCAAACACAAACAATTAAATTCAAAATTTATTAAGTTCGCTCATCAAAAATTTAAATCTCTCATAAAATTCACAAAAAATAAAATAAAAGTAATAGTCTAAGAAAAACTTTAAAAAACAGATAAAAATCGCAAAAATATTAGTCTGGACGACGCTGTTGCTTAGGCGCAAGAAACTAGCACTAGGCGCTCTGTTTGCTGGCGCGTAGGCGCTGATGCCTCTGGTGCTACATCTTCTGATTATATAAATTTAAAAAAAAAATTATATATTATAAACAAAAATTATATATTATGAATAAAAATTATTTATTATAAAATAAAAATTATATGTTATGATAAAAATTATACATTAATAAAAATTATATATTATAGAAAAAAATTACATAAAAATAATAAATTTATACCATAAATTTCTATTAAATTATAAATGAGTGCACAACGAAATAATAATAAAATATAAATGATGGTATCTCTTTCTGTGACAATGTCTCGATTTTAGCTTTTGTGGTCAGAGATATATAGAGCTCGGGGAAGCTAATTTATCTAGCCTCGAAATTAGCTCAATGCAGATTCCCTCATGAGGCTGAGATTAGAGCTGTTGATTGGGCTTCGTGTTTTGCTGCTTCTAAACGATGGAATAAGTTGGTCTTGTCTTCGGATGCTGCAATACTTTTGTTGCTGATAGTTGCAATTCTGGGTCTCCTTTGGACATCCTAAGCATGTTTATAACTGATTGTTTGGGAAGAGACCTTAGCCTGTAATTCTCCCTTTTGAGAATTTTTGCTTTATACATTGATGTTTATTCACTAGGAAATAGATTATTTTGGAGCTACAGATTAATTTTCATCAAATTTTTTTTTTTTAATCTTTATAGAGTATGAATCAGGTCGAATTTGAGATTGTTATCCCATAAAATAGTGGATGTTCGATCCATAAGGTGATGAAATATACATGTTTAGCAAACCAAATAAACACTACTAGAAAATAAGGTAAAAAACGACGGTAAAAAATTGACGTTTTAAATGTTTATACGACGGACACAAAACCGTTGTCTAATGAAGAGTCGTCGATACTCATAAAACATCGACAACGGTTCAAAACTAATGTTTAAAACATTACTACGCCACGTAGTTTAAAACAACTTCGAAGCCACGTAGCCTCCACGCGGCAAATACATAGACGATGGTTTTTACTATAAACCGTCGTCTATGTGCATTATCAACAACAGTCCATACAAGGAACCATCGTCTATATATTGCTATATAGACGACGGTTCCTTGTATGGATCGTAATCTATACTTCAGCTTGGCTGTGTGTCAAATTTGTAGTCCATCGTCTATATACATAAATATATATATTTATATTTCAGCTTTTATATATTTAAATATATTTATTTAATATAAATATTTTAATAAATAATATTTTTTCAATTAATAAAATAATAATTAATATAAAAAAACAGAAATAATAAATTGATTATATTAAATAATACAAAAGTATAAACATTTCTAATTAAAATAAAATTACAAATTATACAATACTAATTATACAATAACATTAATAATTACAAAATTTTTAAACAAACTGACAAATTTAATAAATGAAAAACATATATATATCATTACAAAATTTAAATGTTCATAACTTAATAATTATAAAATAATTAATTTATGAAAATAAAATTATATAACTAATTTAATTTAAATGATAATGCAATAATATAAATATTTAGTTATCTCGATAGTGAGTTTTTTTACAACAATCAACTTCAACTTTCAACAAATTGATGACTTAAATCCTAAATAAATGCTATTTGAATATTTTTGATCACCACTAAAAGAATTTAAACAAAAATTATGGGAGAAATGAATTTCTTATTAACAAGTGAATTTGATTGAGAACAAAAATGAAAATATATAAGCAAAAAAAATTACAACGGCTATATTTTTGTAACGGCTATTTTCAACGTTAAAACCTGCGTTTCAAACACTAAACGTAAAAGCGCCACGTGGATAAATATACACAAAAAGACATTGATTAAAAAAAAACAGACGTCGAAAATGGAAATAGTATAGACGACAGTTTCTTTATAAACCGTCGTCTATACTTAAATCATAGACGACAGTTCCTTGTCTATACTCTTCAACAAACACGTGGTATTCACGTTGCTGCCACTTGTCTTTTAGTGTTTTATCAACAACGGTTAATTCAACTGTCATTTTTTATATAAATTTAGACGACGATTATAAATAAAATCATTATTGATTTTTTCTAACCGTCGTCTTATTTTATTAACGTTGGCTCTATTTTATAACCAACGTCTATATAAAAATAAAATCGTCATAACTTTTTTATGTAGTAGTGAAATTAACAACCTAATTGTTTCAGTAGAAAAAATAATACAAGTGGCTTTATATGTGTGCACAGTTGTGAATTCTCCACCTCATGTAAATCTATTAACATTTTTCTGAGATATTATTAAATTTAAAAAAACAAACAAACATATATATTAAGAACAATAATATATAAGTAGCATAATTACCTTTTTGTATGTTTAAATATTTATTAAATTGACAAAATCACGTGATCAATATTTTGAACAGTATATGCTGCCTCAAGGAGGACAAAAATCATATACAATTGTATGAAAAATGATTAAAAATTTAAATATATGATTGAGAATTGTCCCCCACAATCATCAAGATATACGTTGTTTCTACAACTGTATTTTCCTGTTTGATTGATATATAGTTCCCCATGCAAAATCATGTCAGAGAAAGAAAACTTTGTGGCAAATTACCAATGCAATTTATTTAGAAAGGATTTTAAGGAGCAACATGCTAATTTAAAAAGAACCCAGTAAAATCAGACAGTAAATTAATGGAACCAATGAAGTTGACCCATTGAAATATAGAAATGCATAAAATGAAGAATGTCTGTCTTGACTAAGACCACTTAACACTTTCAAATATTTATTTTAAAATTTTACCTTTTGTATTAAATTAGTTAATTGTATAAAAGAAAACTATTATACATGCTAAGTTGTTTCCTTTTGAAATAAGCTTTCTAAGGTGGTTTTGTAATGACTAGAACAAAAGTGGTGAAAAAAGTATATAGTGGCATTGCGTGTAATCCACAAATCAAATTGTTGCAGAAAAGGATTTTATGGACCAAAGCATGTGATGCTGAGGTGGAAAAGGTCCTCAAGGACAAAGGAAGATGCGTGGAAGTTCAAAGGAATCTTTATTAATTTTCTCTTTTCTCATTTTTATTTATTTTTAACTAACACCTTCCATTGTTAAAAAAAAAGAAAAAAAAAAAAAGAAAGAAAAAAGATTCATACTTATACCCTTACTTTGATAAGTTGATAAGAGCTCTCACTGCTCACACTGTTTGACAGCTCTCTTTTTGATGGCAATCAGTGAAGCCCAAAAGCCACACACTTCACTTTCATTGCCTTCATTTTCCATACAAAATGAAGTTCCATTCTGACTCTCTCTGTATAAGTGCATTGCATAGACAAATATCCACTTGCCTATCGTACAAAAAGCAACCCAAATTAATCATTTTTATTTCCTTTCTTTATTTCTAGTGCGCGATGGAAAATTTTGTGCGGAACACATAACGTAGAAACTTATGCAGTGTTTTTCATATTTTTGTCTAAATATATATATACATAAATAGTTTGTAAAAATTCTGCTATAATTAGCTACTTTCTTCACATTAAAGTGAACATTATCCATCGAATTACATGTAATTTTGATAATTCCTTCATAATTATACGTAATCCATCATAGCAAAAAATATAATTTGTAAAAATGATCATAAATGTGTTAAATGAGTTTGATCTAATATTAAATTTCGAGATATATTTTTTTTTTCTTTTAAATTATAAATTATTGTAATTTGATAAAATAAAATAAAATTGAATATTTGAATCCCAAAATACCCATTTGACCATTCTGTCAAAATGTTTATAAGTTACCATCCAGTGTTTGGCTGGTGAACAATTTTAGAAGAAAAGATTGAAATCTATGAAAAACTTAGATGTTGACACTGCATCAACAGAAATAAATAGGGCGTCAATCCACGGTGGAATTGAGCTGTACAGCCGCCCCTTTTTAGTCTCTTAGCACTTTTTTTTTTTTTTTTTTTTTTCCTCCACTGGCTGGTTTGCTGCTTAAAATTAAATAACAGTAAAAAAGCAATAAATTTGGAAGAAAGAAAGAAGCGTGCAAAATACCTTTCTGAGTCCTCCATGTGCTCTCTAAAGCAATGACCGAAAGTAAATAATAACCATCATAAAGAAAAAGTGATTCAACTAAATATATACAAATTATATACTTTTCAATTTCGTTTACTAATATGATAATCCTTTCCATAAAAGCAGTTGGCTCCACTTGTAATTTTCTTTAATTCTTATTTTCACACACAAATTGACTCTTTTATTCTACAGTTAAACATTAAAAATTAATGAAGGATAGCTGTGATGGTGTAGTACATTGATGAACAGCTTTGCAACTTGTAAAATCTGTTATGCAATCAAACATGAAATTTATATGTCAATCTTAATTGATATATATATATATATATATGTATTTGGAATGACAACTCAGATTAAAATGTTAGAGTATATAGAAATTAACCAAGAGAATATGAACAGAAACAGGGTTTTTATGGAATTCTGAAATTTTCAGGTGTATGATTTGATAATTTATTTAAAAAAAAAATGAAGAAAATGGAAACAAGAATTGGACCATAGCAGCAGCACCATGCCAACCGAAGTCATGGCACAAAAATAAATAATAATAAAAAGTGGGGTACTGACTTTACTGGTTTCCCCTGTTTCTTCTGTATAATCATGCAGTCAAGAACCAAAAACCTGTATTATTTAAAACCAGCACATAAAATAAAAAGTTTAAACTTTTAGGAACCCTCATCTTTATTTTTATTTATTTTATTTTATTTTATTTTTTTTCAAAAAGAGCTTTTGATCAACTCTTCAATACAAGGATTAGAAGAAAGAGAGAAAAAATACACGCAAGAAAGAAAGAAACGAAGAAGAACCGCCGAAAGAAAAGAAAAGATGAGTGAATCCGAATTTCCAGTCATTCAAAAAAGCTTACCAGGAATAAATTATATAGTATTTTTCTCGTTTGGAGCATTATTAACGTCCATCAGTACAGCATGCTATAAATAGTGGAAGAGGGCCAAAAAAAACACATAGTTGCTCAAACAAACCTGTCAAGATCCTTAGACTAACGTTGTATTCGGACGTTTAAACACAAATATTCTAGCTTTTCTTCTTGTGCAAAAAAAAAAAAACAGAAGAAAAAAAAGAAAAGGAAAAATCCCACCAACCCCTTTTATTGATCAGTTCCTCAAGGCTCTTTGAATCTTCTCTTTTCCATTTTCATGATCAACTTTCTGGTGTTGAATCTCATCGCATTTGTTTGATACTTTCAGAGGCAGCTCTGCGAATCTGCAGGCAAAACAAGTCCTTTTTTCTTTTCTTTTTTTTTCTTCAAGTTGGCTTTTTACAAATACTTTTGACTTGCTTGCGTTGTTGCTTTTGGTTCATTGAGATCGGTTAGAAAAGATTAGTGTTGGAATTGAAGGGGAAGTTGGGGGGTGGCGATGGAACAGAAGCAAATTATTTTGTCAGCTTTGAGTGTTGGGGTTGGGGTAGGTGTGGGGCTTGGGCTGAGTTCAGGGCAGAGAGTAAGCAAATGGGTAAGCGGGAATCGGTCGCCGGATGAGATTTCTGAGGAGCAGATTGAGCATGAGTTAATGAGGCAGGTGGTAGATGGAAGAAATAGCAAAGTTACATTTGAAGAGTTCCCATATTACATAAGGTAATTTGAAGAAATTGTTATAGTTTTTGTGTTTTTCTCTTTTCAGGATAAGTGGAACCAGGGTTTATTGTGTCTGTTAGTCTGTATATGAAGAATGTTGTGAATATTTTAGCATTATAAGAAATTTTTGTAATATTTTACAATTCACCATCCAATTTAGTTATGCAAATGTTCCAAGAACATGAGCCTTTGTTTTGTTTTTATTTCTGGGTCAAAGTTGGTGCTTTTATGAATTATTTACAAGTTGGCTTTGATCATCTTAGTCTGGTAGTTTTCTTTAATTTTTAGTGGTTTGACTTTATTACTGGGTTTCTTTTTGTTATTTTACTTTGGGGTTTCTCATCTTGGATTTTTATCATATTGTCAATGTTAGTTTAACTTTAGTTTAACTTTCATGATCTTTGCTCCTTATGCATCAAGAGCCATCTGCCTTCAATTTTATTTTGCTTTGTTTATGATTATTCTTCTAGTGTTAGTTCTGTCTTTTGTGAGGGGTGGAAATTGGACTCAAAAGTCATGGATGCCAGGAGTTATACAAGGATAAAATCTGTTGTGGCTTTGCATTTTAAAGTATGTCTAGTAAAGATGTGCATTTACACCATATAAAATTTGTGATCCCCTATGACTGCTGGATGAAAAAAATTTGTTGTTTGCTATTTTCCTTTTATATTACTCTAAGCGGCATATTCTTCACCTTCATCCAAACATAAGATATTTATGTATTGTTGTTCACCATGTACCATTAGTTAGAAAGAAAAAAAGGGCTGGTTTAAATTAAGTAATTCTACCTTTTCTCGTCAATATTTGTTTAATTTTCCAGACTGCTGACTCTCTTATATTAGACATCAGTAAACCTGAAATTTTGCATAGGCTTGTAGTTTCTACCTTTTCACTTAATTTGTGTATCTTTAAAGATTTCTTCAAGTCTATCAGGCTTTGCATAGTAATTGCATGTCAATCAAGGTCAAAAGATCGAAAGTTTCTGATATATGAACTATTTCATGTATTTATCTCTGCAAAATTCATCACATCCCTAAACATATTCTAGTTTAAGTCTTCTCATTCTTGTCCTTGGATCTTTAGATTTTCAATTTAGCCATTTCTAATCTTGTGCTTTTGAGGTATGTAAATTTTTTTTAGTTATGCAAAGTGCATATACTATTTTTTCCCTATTCATTTGATTATCTTACTTAAATGTGTTTTACTCATGCAACATTTTCCTTGTTCTTTATATACTAAAGTCGTTCTAATGATGGTAATGACAGTGAGAGAACTCGGATATTATTAACAAGTGCCGCATATGTTCATTTAAAGCACTCTGATTTTTCTAAGCATACTCGGAACCTTTCACCTGCAAGTAGAGCTATTTTGCTCTCAGGACCAACTGGTATGTTTATAAGAGAAATAATCCCTGTTTTTTTTGGGCATCCTTCATATATTTATGCCAAAGAAGCATGTTTTAAACTAATGTGGTTGCATAATTTGTTTTCTGAAGAACTTTACCATCAAATGCTCGCCCAGGCTTTAGCACACCACTTCAAATCAAAGTTACTGTTGTTGGATATTCCTGACTTATCTCTAAAGGTAACTAAGTACTACTTCAGTCTTCCTTACTTTATGATTGGTCATACATCATCAGCATGCTTATATCTTGTTTTGTTTACTTATTTACAGATGCAGAGCAAATACGGTTTTGCCAGAAAGGAATCAGTAAGATTTATGTGCTTCATTCTGACAATGTGCATGTTCTTGTATCTCTGAATGCTTTGTTGCATGTATTATAATTTGTATCTTTGTTTTTGGAACTCAATCTTGTTCTTTTCTGCCCTTTCCTGTATTCTTCTTCCACAACGTACTATAAACTTCAGTGGAAAGCAAAAGTTAACCAATTAGCTCAAGTGGAATAAACTATGGTTTGTTTTTGGCTTTTTTGTAGTCTTTTAAGAAATCCATCTCAGAGGTGGCATTGGAGCGTATGTCCAACTTATTTGGTTCCTTTTCAATGCTTTCTCCAAGTGGGGACAGTACAGGTATGAAAAGAAGTCATAAAGCAATATTTTTTTAATAAAGCTCCTTTTACTGATTTATGTTTTTTAAAGTTCAGATTTATAATAGCTTTTGAATGATTAGTTGCCTCCCTTTGTCAGTCCTCTGAACAATATCTTCTTGTTGCAATTTTCCAAAATGTCGGGTGTAGAATATGATAGAATTTTTCAATGATCACCTTATTTTCAATGATTTTAACATGGTTATAATGGCAGAATACATCAATACCTCATTTTATGTAGCGATAGCTTTCTGTTTGATCTCAATGTTTAATTTTTAATAATCTGTGTGGGGGTCTTTTCTTTCATATTAAAAGTATCAAGATTCAGAATTGATTGCTATAACTCTAGAAAAAGTACAACCTACACTTTTTTTTACTCAAGGTCAACATGGCATCATGTTCTGTGAAACGTGTACTTAATAATTGTTGTCTTATTGACTTTCTCCTCAAATTTCTTACAGGAACACTACATCGGCAAAGCAGTTGTATGGATATTAGGTCAAGGTATGTTTTTACTGTGGAATCCCTTCTGACATATATCTTATATTCCATGATTTGATTTTTAAACTAGGATCTTTTTTTATCTGCAGAAGTTCTGAAAGCTTGAACAGTCCTTCAGCACTTCGTAGAAATGCATCTACAGCATCCGATATGAGTAGCCTCTCTTACAAATGTGCTCCCACAAATTCAGGTATACTTCAGAATTTTCTTCAAAAAAGAATATATATATATAAAAACAGATATTTTGGAATTCCCTTTTTGTTTTTATAAAGTGACAAGCCTTTTATAACTTTTTCTATTGTAATTTCTTTTGTGACTAGTTTATCGAATCCATCTTTCTCTCATTTTCATAAACCATTAGTGCTATATATGCTCCAGCTATCTTTAAAAACCTTCAAACGGTGTCTCAATTACTTACATGGAGCAAAAATTGTGTTAAATATTCTGGTATGATACACTAGTTATAGAGGAAAGTGTTATTCTCAAGGATTCTCATTTCTTTTCAGGTTCTCTTAAGCACACGAGCAACTGGTGTTTCGATGAGAAACTTTTCCTGCAGTCACTTTACAAGGTACTGTCATCCCTAATAAGGTGTTTCTTTTAAGTTCAGAGACCTATATCTATGCATAATCTTCTTTGATGATACACAGTTAATGTCAAAATGGTTTTAAAATGTGGATATGTTAATTTTCATACAGGTCTTGGTTTCAAAATCAGAAACTGCATCAATTATTTTATATGTCAGAAACATTGAGAAGCTTCTTCTCCAATCTCAAAGGTTATACAATTTGTTCCAAAAAATGTTAAAGAAACTTACAGGATCAGTGTTGATACTTGGCTCCCAGATGTTGGACCCAGAAGACGATTGCAAAGAAGTTGATGAGAGGCTGGCATCTCTGTTCCCATATAATGTTGAGATCAGGGCTCCTGAAGATGAGAATCATCTTGTCAGCTGGAAAGCTCAACTCGAAGAGGACATGAAGTTAATCCAGTTTCAGGATAACAAAAATCACATTGCTGAGGTACTTGCAGCAAATGATCTTGAATGTGATGATTTAGCTTCAATCTGCCAGACAGACACAATGTTTCTCAGCAGCTACATTGAAGAAATTGTTTTATATGCAATCTCATATCACTTGATGAATAATAAAGATCCAGAATACCGAAATGGAAAGCTTGTTATATCATCAAAGAGGTATGTAACTATAAAGCCCTTTCCATGATGTGTTAATAACAATTTTAATATTATAGTTTCTGAAAATATGAAATATTCTATTTAACTACTAAATGAATCTGGAACAGTCTGTCCCATGGATTAAGTATATTCCAGGAAGGAAAAACTGATGGGAAAGACACTCTGAAAATGGAAACAAATGCTGAATCTTCAAAGGTTTATTTTCTTTCTCCAATTTTTTTGTATCTTGCAATTCTGCTGTTCAACAGTCTAATTGTGGTGGAACAACATTGGTATCCCTTTCATCTTCAATTTCAGGATGCTGAAGGAGAAGAGAGTATTAATGCAAAGACTGAATCAAAGTCCGAAACTGCAGGACCTGAAAATAAAAATGAGGAGGAGAAATCTGTTTCTGCAGCGAAGAAGGATGGTGAGAATGTACCTCCACCAAAAGCACCTGTAAGCTCAAATCTTTCAATACTCAACTTAAGATGAATATATCTACAATGAGATTTAAGCATCTTGAGTTAGGTTGATTGAAAGTCTTCCATTTTGAACGCATAGTGATCCTGAAACAAATTTTAAATTTTTCAACATGATTGGTGGAGAAAGGGAAAGAGATGATACAAAATGCTTGTGTAAAATAGATTTCTGGAAGATATTTGTTTGGCATTGTAAATGCTTATATTTCCTAACATATCATCATATAACTGTATTGTATGTTTGGCCTATTCAATCATCACTAAGTTTTCAATTAGACTCGGAGAAGTTAGTTTTTCAATAGATTAATCCATGATTTACAGTATGTATTTTCTTCTAATTAGAGTTTCATGGTTCTTGTACAGGAAGTTCCTCCTGATAATGAGTTTGAGAAGCGAATAAGGCCAGAGGTAATCCCTGCAAGTGAGATTGGAGTGACATTTGCAGATATTGGTGCCTTGAATGAGACTAAAGAATCACTTCAGGAATTGGTCATGCTCCCTCTTCGAAGGCCAGACCTTTTCCAAGGTGGGCTTCTTAAGCCTTGTAGAGGTATATTGCTTTTTGGACCTCCTGGTACTGGAAAAACAATGCTGGCAAAGGCTATCGCAAATGAAGCTGGAGCAAGTTTTATCAATGTCTCAATGTCCACTATCACTTCAAAATGGTTTGGGGAAGACGAAAAGAATGTCCGAGCTCTGTTCACACTTGCAGCAAAGGTCTCGCCAACTATTATTTTTGTGGATGAGGTTGACAGCATGCTTGGGCAGCGGACTAGAGTTGGCGAGCATGAGGCCATGAGGAAAATTAAGAATGAGTTCATGACACATTGGGACGGGCTGTTGACGAAACCTGGAGAACGTATTCTTGTTCTTGCTGCTACGAACAGGCCATTTGACCTTGATGAAGCAATTATTAGGCGGTTTGAGCGAAGGTATGATTGCATGGTCTTTTACTGACAGCATCATCATCTGTAATTTCATTCTAATCTTCTTTGATTTGATCGGAAGCGTAACCATCATTTCAGTGAATATCACTTCCCTCTCAATTCTAAACTGTAATGCCCCAGAACATTGATCACTCGATACACACTGCATAGAGCACTAAACATTAAAATCTTATTGAACTATATAAATATAGATAAAATTGTGAGGTTCGTGTCTCCTAACTCCGGTTCTTTTCTGTGCTGAGTAGAATCATGGTTGGACTTCCTTCTGTCGAGAGCAGGGAAATGATATTGAGAACTCTTCTTGCAAAAGAAAAAGTTGAAAGTTTGGACTATAAGGAGCTTGCAACCATGACAGAAGGATACAGTGGAAGTGATCTTAAGGTTTGTTTACTAGTTGATAAATTCGCAACCAAATCATTGTTGACCTTGATCAGCTTATTGAATCTAACTTTCTGGAACAGAATTTGTGTATAACAGCAGCTTATAGGCCAGTTAGAGAGTTGATACAGCAGGAGAGTTTGAAAGATAAGGTATTTAGCTCAGAACCTTTTCCTCTTCAACTTAACCTATTATTTTATCTTACCACTTTTGACACCAAGCAATCCATAATGTTCTTTCTCCAGGAAAAGAAGAAGACCGAAGCCGAAAGCAAGAGCTCAGAAGATAGTTCGGAAACACTAAAAGAAGAAAACAAGGAAGAGCAAGTAATTACCCTGAGGTCTTTACTCATGGAAGATATGAGGCAGGCAAAGAATCAGGTAATTTAGGCCTATGTTGTCTTATATCTAGAGTATGCTATGGTACTCCTTCATACACATGTCGCATGTAAAGAGCAATCTTTTAAGATGCCTCATTTGGCTGCTTTCTTTCCCACCAAATCATCATTCTCTGTAAATAATTATATACTACAGGTTGCAGCAAGTTTCGCTTCAGAAGGATCGATAATGAACGAGCTGAAACAGTGGAATGAGTTATATGGGGAAGGAGGTTCGAGGAAGAAGCAACAACTAACTTACTTCCTCTAGATCATCATATAAAAGCATGCATCTTCTCCAGTCATCGGCATTGCTTAATGTGGAAAGCTGTGAAAGTTTTGTGGGAAAGCTAGAAAAAGTCCATCTGCAACACAACATTTTATGGCATGCAGCAATATGGCATCGAAACGAAAAGCTCGAGCACCAATCCCTCAAAGCAAAATTGAGTTCCTGAGTACCCTAGTTAAGCATAGAGGTGTGAAATTATCTCATGGAAATGGTCTCTGGCATCTTTTGCTTACATCAGGCCAGAGAAAGGGTTGTCGATATCTGTTTAGAAAAACCCATGGCCATATTAGTCATGTTACGTGAAAGTGTGGTGTTTGGGTTTATGGACAGTAGGTTGAATTTATAAAGAAAAACGTGATTGATATATAAACATAGCCTATGAAAAACACCCTCCGTACAGTAGTTGTATTTGTAAAGTAATTCTGTTTAAGCTTGATAGTACATTAATGCTTTGCCCTTTTGTAGACTTTGATTTACTCTGTTATTGACACGCTTAAAGCCCTGTATGTAGATTTGGCAAAATGTTATACGACACGATAACACGACATAAAACGACACAATAATTTGCTGGTTTAGGTCCGCGATATCGGGTTGGGTTGATATTAGTGTCACATGATAAGACACGATAAGAAAACGGGTTGGAACACGATAACACGATGAGTCACGATAAAAAAAATATTAATTTAATTATTTCATTATAGTTAACTTTTTACATTACTTTTTTTTTTTTGTTTTAGAAAACTATAAAATTCATATTTTATTTCATTGTAAAATTATAATTTTAATATCTATTTATATATTAATATTTTGTTTTAGATTCTATATTTTTTATTACTTATATTGGATGTACAATTTCTGTTTGATTTATAATATTTTGAATATTTTTAAATTAATTTTAGTTTGTTTTATAATATTTTGAATATTTTTAAATTTATAATTGAAATGCATATTTTGTTTTTCAGTCACGATAAATATTTAATATAGCTTTAATTCGTAATATTTTACATATTTTAAATTCACAGTTATTATTTATGTTGAATTTTAGTATGTTAATATATATTTTTTTAAATGTTTAACATATCATTTGAATATGTATTTAGGCTTAATAGACATGAATTGATAATGATTTATCATTTGACAATATATATTAATTTAAATAAAAAAAAATAAAACATTAACGTACATGTCTAATAAACACGAATAAAACACGATACGAACACGACACGACACGACACGACACGACACGAATACAGTTCAACACGAAAACTTAATGGGTTAGATTCGGATGAACAAAATTTGACACGACACGAACACGGTTCAACACGACACGTTGCCAGGCCTACCTGTATGCCAATTAAAATAAACAAATAAAAAGGCATTTCAAGCAGAAATAATGTGGGAAGAATTGAGTCCACAGCTGATTTATCATTCTATGCCCCAGTTGGAAACGCCAAAAGACATTTATTTCTATTCACCAAAATGAAAACAAAAAAAATAAATAATACGAAAGCTTAAAATCATATATAATAATACGAGTCCGTCTTCACATAAAACAAAATGAATATAAAATTTATAACTACACAATTGGCTTTTATTAATACATGCTTCATTACTCTCTTTTTCTTCATAATTTGGAGTTTTTTTTTTTTTTTTGTTATTTATGTTAGTAGTCTAGCGTATCGTAATTTTGTTACCCAATCATCATTAAATAACAAGATCTAGTAATTAAGAAAATTATTGCGATATGATGTATTTTTTGTATTTCCCTGCATCTTCCAAATTATAAATACACCGATTAAACAATTCAAGGCCTTTTTTTTCTTTTATTTTCTCTAAAAACTAGCAACAAAATGAAAAGAAAATAAGAAAAAAATGAAATATTTTTTTGTTATTATTAAATGAAAAATAAAATTATTACCTTACAATCCACTAAATATATAATATGTTAACATTTTATTATGTTTTGGAGGTAGTGTTTTTATTTTTTCGTTTTGTATGTGTTTGTTGGTTATCTATGATTTAACCCACTTAAACCATTTTTATATTGTTAGTTTATGTCTTATAGGAAAAAATAATAATAATAAAATAATTTTTGAAATTCTTGCACTAAAATAAAAAATAAATGGGGCGGAGGACTTGGCGCCATATACAAAAATTAGAACCATCAAATCTGTCTCAAAATTAAGCCCTGAGCACTCTGCCCTCACTCTGCTATACGAACTCCAAAAACGTTTGGTACGTTGTATTGTATTTAATTGTATTGTATTGTATTGTAATGTATTGTATTGTATTATAATGTATTATATAATACACTTATATGTTTGGTATAAAATTGTATTAAATTGATGTTTGTTACATTTTTGTATTGTATTGAATTATTTTTTTTTTTAAATTAAAAAAAATTAACTTTAATTTTTATTAAAGCTTTTAAATTTATATTTAGCTTTTAATTTTTAATTTTTTAATTCTAATTTTATTAAAAGTTTTTTTTAATATATATATATTTATATTAAAGAAAAATACAATTTTCTTCATATTAACAATTTTATTAATTTTTATTTTTATGCTTATAATATATAAAATATAACAACAATAATAAATATTGGAGGGCTAAAGAATGAGAATCATACAAACTCAGGATCTGTGTAACTTGTATAACTTAATACATACAATTTTTGGTGTATTACTAATACATCAAAACTTGTATTAAAAATAAAAAATTATATTATTTAATACAATATGTTGTATTTACCAAACACAGTATAACTAAATAATACTTCACTATACTTCCCTATACAGAATACCAAACAAGCCTTAGGTGTACAATATATTAAAATTAAATACAGCATTGTGTTATATTAAATACGAAATATGTAATAGATTATATTTAATACAGTACAGACACATAATAGGTCAGCATAAATATATAACAGACTAAGGGTCACACATATAAATTTAAAATAAAATTATTAATATTTTTTATTATAAATATTTATTATATTATTTACTAATTAAAAAATAAAATATATTATTTACCAATTAATTTAATTTATTTTTAATAATTTTTATTCAATTATAAAATTTATATTATAAAAAATATATTAAATATAATTGATATGATCGATGTCTGACACAAATAATATATATTCGACATTAATATATAAAATTTGAATTCATATTTGATTGCACAAAAATTAAATAAATTAGTACAGACGCAACATAAAAAATAAATGAATTAGGATAGACACAGCACCAGCACAAACAACCAGCCGGACCGGACTAGCCCATTTTACACCTCTGAAAGCTGTGAATTTTCAGAGCGAAGCAAAGCCCCCATCGTTCATAACCCTTGGAAGCCCCCTTCAAATATTCACCGTTTGAGGCATCGAAAACCAAGATTTGTCCCATTCTTCACCGGTAAATTTCTCATATTCTTTTTTGTTTTTTGTTTTTGTGTTTCTGTTTGATTTTCTTTAAAATGTTGGGTTTCTTTAAGATTTAGAGTTTTATTTTCTTTAAAATTTAGGGTTTAAAGTGCTGATTGGTAGTCCATCAGTTTACAAATGCGGGGAGGGTGAATTTGGAATTGAAGTAAAGGTTCAATCTGTTGCTTTGTGTTAATGTTCTTATGATTTGGGCATTGTTTTTGGACTGGAACTTGTGGCTAAGTGAGCCTATGTGCTGGTATAACATAGAAATTAGGGTCTTGATGTTGTCTATCACCGTTTGATTTTGATTCCACTGTGTATTTGCGGGCACATCGTTTCTTTGATTCTTATTTTATATTTCTTTGTTTCATTTTTTGCACCTTTGATATGTTTCATAAGGAAAATTCTTAGCTGATTTATGGAAACTTTTCCAAATGCTCTGCTTGCGTACACACTGGAATGGATCATTAATTTTCACTGTTAATGGTTGCATCTTGATAGCATCTTTATATAAATATAAAGAATCAGAAGTAGATATTGCAATTTGATAGTTCTTTTGTTTTTTATTGGAAAGCAAAGCATTTCACTGGACACAGACCCTATATTCGATCATATCTTGGAAGCTCCCTTCAAAACCCCCATCGTTCTTCTCGATCTGGACCAAATTTTCAGAATCCCATCGTTCATCCATTGTTGTCGATCCCTATATTTGTTTGAGCAAATATCCACCATTTGGGGCATCGAAAACCAAGATTTGTCCCCATTCTTCACCGGTGAATTTCTCATATTCTTTTTTGTTTTTTTTGTTTTTGTTTCTGTTTGATTTTCTTTAAAATCTTGGGTTTAGTTTTGATTATTAAACAGAAACAGAGACCCATATAGGTCTCTTTAAGATTTAGACTTTTATTTTCTTTAAAATTTGGGGTTTAAAGTGCTGGTTGGTAGTCCACCAGTTTCCAAATGCGAGGAGGGTGATTTTGGAATTGGAGTAAAGGTTCAATCTGTTGACTTTTGTTAATATTTTTATGATTTTGGCATTGTTTTTGGACTGGAACTTGTAGCCAAATGAACCTCTGCGCTGCTATAACATAGAAATTAGGGTTATTGATGTTGTCTATCACTGTTTGATTTTTATTTTATATTTCATAAATTGAACTCTATTTATGAGTTTTAATCTGGCAAATCTGTTATAAAAGAACTATGGTTTTAAAAAGTTACTTAATATGATTAATGTAATGAAGTACATATTTCTTTGTTATTTACTTTTATTTTACCTTTCGGCAATAACTCTGTATAGCTTGCATGCTAAATCTTAATTTTGTTTTAATGATTCACAGGATACCCTAGTATAGTATAAAAACATGCTTTTCCCAAAATATATGTTGTATATTTACCATGAAATCTCTTTTAAATTGATTGCTTTTCTAAATGTCTCAATGTTGTTATTTGTAGCTATCTTTACTCCTTCAATGGCAACGGGATTGAGTAGAGTCATTCTAAATTTTCTCAGCCACAACGAACTCAAGTCTTTGAGTTCAATTGTGGACCATCTCTACCACCTGAAGTTCCCCACCAAACGGAAGTCAGTTAAGGCTCTCACATGGCAAATTCTGCGGAGAATGACAAAGAACGGCCAGGTTGTTCGTGCAGCTCAAGGTTTTTACCGGCTGCCTGGTCCGCCGCCGCCTCCGCCTCCGCCACTTCCTTCACAGCTGCTTCCGCCGCCAGTCCCCATGACTGACGAGGTTATACAGTTTTCTCTACTTTTAAATTAAAAAATAAAATATATTATAATTATATATTGTTGATAACTTATTCTGTGTGTTTATTTTGGATAGATGATATTTAGAGTTCTGGTACATGAGACAAGTATCCAGAGCCTGGGACTCACATCTCTCTTTCCTCTGGTGAAGGAGGGATGGCAGCATTGCGAGAAATTTAAATTTCCTAAAAGCCGTAGCCGCCTTCTGCAAGCTGTTGAGAATGTCCAGAAAGGCCGCTTGGAGGTAATAATGCATTTTAATTGAAGGAGTAAATGCAACAAGTTAATTGCATGTTATTTCTTTTGCTTATTTCTTGAACTCCTCTTCCTTCCATTATTCTATTACTAAATGTCCTGTCATATTGCCCTTGCATATTATTACCGCAAAACCATGTTTAAGCACAAAAAACTGTTTAATTCTTGGATGTTGCAGAAAGCTCTCTGGAAATANTTGGATTTATATATTTCAACACGAAAGCTTAACGGATTGGGTTTGGGTAAGAAAATTTTAACACGAACACGAATACCACACGACACGTTGTCAGATCTAATTTTCATTGAAGGAGTAAATGCAACAAGTTAATTGCATGTTATTTCTTTTGCTTATTTCTTGAACTCCTCTTCCTTCCATTATTCTATTACTAAATGTCCTGTCATATTGCCCTTGCATATTATTACCGCAAAACCATGTTTAAGCACAAAAAACTGTTTAATTCTTGGATGTTGCAGAAAGCTCTCTGGAAATATGATTTTATGTTCAAGCGACATCAGTTTGGATTGGAGCTAGCAGATTTTCCTATCCTACTCAGTGATTTTGCAGTTTCATATGAGTCAATCAAGACTCATTTGAACCTCATGGTGGCAGAGGGAAAGCTTGTTGAAACTCAAGGCCGCTATAAGGTAAATTGGTGAACTTTTTCATCTATGTTCTAATATTATTAAAGAATATATATATATATATAATATAATATGTTCTTGGTTCAGGTACGGATTTAGAAGAGACTTGAGAGCAACAAGAACTGCACATACTGCTTTACTGGTTTTAGATAAGGTTTTGAGTCCCTTTTGCTCATATTTGCTCATTTTCAATAGGGATATACATACAAGTAGACTTTTTTTTTTTAGCTCATATTTGAACGAGGTGACTCCCTCATTTTGAATAGGGATATAGATGCAAGTACATCTTGAGACTTTTTTTTTTAATGAATTGAGATTTTTTAACAAAATTAACAATGCATTTCATGCATAAATAAAATAATACAATCTGTCTATAATCAAACTTTTACAATTAAATCAAGTTATAATTACCTCTGCTCTAGGATGCATTTGGCAAATTCGTTTTTTCAGTAGTTGGGCACAGTCTAGACAGAGTAATCGATATTTTTTGTTTTTCCAATCGGTTAAAGGCATAAGTTGTATGATTATTTTCTCCACTGACACAACATGCTTCAGCAAATGCAATAAAAACTCAACTTCATACTGGGCCCCAGTAAAATTATCCATCTTCACCGCCTTAAGGTATGGACATCGATAATTCTGATTGACCTCCACTTTCGATGGGATTTGTTCACCCAACCACTGTCAAAACCATATTCAAATTTTAGAAAGCTGAGTTTCCAATACACCGCACATTTTTGAAAATCTAAGCATGGATCATAATCTTATACAATCAAATTTATTTATTTATTATCACTTTTATATATATCTAGCCTGATTTTTATTTTTATTTTTGCTTTATAAAACATATTCTTTAATTTTAAAGACAAGGATTTCACTAGCTTTGAAATATAGTCATATCATTATTTTTTGAACCAACGGTATAGCATTTATTTCTGTTTGTAATATACATTAAAGTGCTTTTGATATTATTTATATTTATCTATCATGGTTACTTTCTACATATCGAAAGGGGTTCACAACAAAAACATCAATACAGAGCGTCCATGATTTAGAGTAAAGAAACGTCTATTTGCTCTGTGGTTATACAATTCAGAAACTATAACAAGAAAATATATCACATATTTCAAAATATATATATGTTTACCTTTAAGGCACTATCTTTCCTGGGGTGTTCTAGTTTGCGGTCCTGCAATAAACATAGCAGATTGTCATGTCACTCAAAATATCACTTAAATAGAACAACAAGACTCAAATGAGAACATTCCAATACTTTTTGAACTCGGCACGGTGCACCAACCTGAAATGAGAAAGTATTCAAGAGAGGAGCTGCTTTTAGAAGATCCGGCAAACGGTGAATTGGCATTCTCCACAACGTACACATTTTCAATTCCAAATGCTCAACCGCACTAAATTGAGGTAATTGAGGATGCCGATCCCACATCTCGCCAAAGTCCTAAGCAACCACATTAAACATGTTGAAAAAAAACAATTGAGACAAGAAAAAAAGAAATATATATATACACGGCGTAAATCTTTTACCTCAATGACCAGAGTAAGTCTTTTGATCTGATCAAATAGGGTGGAATAACAGTGAAATTCGAAGAACTGCCTATTGATGCCAAGAAGTAGGTTGGAGAGATTTGGGGCAGATATGTTGAGGTTTAGTATAGTAACAAGACCTGTTATTTCCAATGTACTAAGATTCTGTGCGGAGGTGATTCTAAGGTGCCCCAAAATGCCGAAAAAACTTAATTTCAAATATTTGAGATTTGGGGCAGAAGCAATGTTCAAGTTGTTGTTAAATGCATGAGAACATAGAGAAAAACGTTCAAGAAAGGGAGAGTTGGAGAATAGAAGGCGAATAAAGTTTTCAGTGACGACTATTCCATTCATATCCAATTCCCTGAGGGAATGGAAATTATGGGCCACAAAAGTAGGGTCGTAATAGATATGACCAGAAAGATTCAAAGTGAGCTTTTTGACATGTTTTTTGGCAGCAAAATCCATCCATGTGTTTATATGATGCAAATGCTTTGAATTCAAATTGGAAGCAATTAAAGAAAACTCATCCAGAGTTGGTGCCTTGTGCATTTTCACAACTTTATTCAACACGTTTATCTTCTCAATTGTTGAACACCTTCCCACCCGTCGACACAACCACCACCCAGATTCATCAACATCGAAAGTCAGGTCAGGCATAATTGGAAGTGCAGTATTCCAAATCCTTTGCCAACGCCGAGAAACAGAACTCATTGTTGCTGCGTCTTCCATCTTTAAACAACACATAATTGATACCAGAATTTCATCCGGTAATTTACTCATCATGTCTTCCTTGACTTCCTCCTATAACATTTTCAATTTGATTTTGTATTTTCAATGAAAAGTTAGACAATCAAAATAAAGTAGATTAAAAAGAAACAAAAATCCTTTTCCTCCTAGTCTTCCTCCTCCTAATTAACTTTAAACAAA
Source organism: Ochetophila trinervis (assembly GCA_003254975.1). NCBI lineage: Eukaryota > Viridiplantae > Streptophyta > Magnoliopsida > Rosales > Rhamnaceae > Ochetophila > Ochetophila trinervis. Next base: position 126,073 of record QANX01000399.1, read on the forward strand.
ATTAAACTACCAACAAAAACATGTTAAACTACCACCAAAAAGTAGATTAAAAAAAAAACAGACAGATAAAATCCGTCCCTTTAAAGCATACTTTCCTGTTTTGCTATAAAACCAGAGAGCTTAACAGATAGACTTTTTCATTTTAATTTTTTTTAGTTATTTTTTCACTAAATACTTTTAAATGCTATAAATTTTATAAATCTACTAAAAAAATGAAAAAAAATATGACTAAAACACTTAAAAACATTCATGATTTGATTATTGTGTTTTGTATAATTTTATTTTAATTATGCTATAAAATCTAAAATCAAACAAAAAGAAATTAAAAAATTGGAAAACTTATATATATATATATATATATATATTTTATAGCCAATCCTCTATATATATATTTAACCAAAAAAAATATACATATATATAAACAAAAATTTAAAAAAGAAAAAACGCAGAACTGAACTGAACTAAAAGAGAACCGAACATTACAGTTCTGACATATCGCATGTTATATGTATATATATATATGTATGAAGTAAAATATATAAATAGAAGATTAAAAAAAATTGACAAAAACGATCCAAAGCCAAATAAAAATAAATAAATAAATTGATGAAAAAAAAAAGAAAAATGTAGCTTATAACAAATTCGTCTCTATATATATAGATATGTATGTATATATATATATACACATATATATAAACAAAAAATTTAGAAAAAAAAAGAAAAAGAAAAAACGCAGAACTGAACTGAACTAAAAGAGAACCGAACATAACAGTTCTGACATAAAGCATGTTATATATATATATATATATAGAAGATTAAAAAAATTGACAAAAACGATCCGAGCAAAATCAGAACGGAACATAACTTAGAACATTTACCTTCAGCCTCCCCTTTTCTCCTTTCGATGTCGGCCGCTCCAACATGTATTTATTCGGCTTCAAGGAGCAAATTCGTCCCTTTCAAAAAGAAAATTTAATTACTAACAGGCTGTTTCAAAAAAAAGTAAAAATAAAAACTTTTTTTTTTTTTTTCAAAAAACCATTAAACTGAAAAAAACATAAACAGTCAGATACCTTGAGCCTCTTTTTCCCCTTCATCATCAGCTTCCTCCAGAGGAACTTATTTGGCTGGATTTTCAACACGTATTTATTTGGCCTCTCGGAGAAAATTCGTCCCTTGATCGTCTTTTGCGCCATGTATTTATTTGGCTGGAAAGAAAAAACAGAGATAAGTTATTTATCTACCTCTTTCTCTCCTCCTAGATCTAATCTAGTATATATCTTCTTCTCTGAAGAGGATTCGTTTGACCCTCAGAGTTCAGTGGAGGACGAAGCTAGGGCCGGGAAGGCAGACCTTTATGGGCTCCTGTCAATTGAATCGGCTGTGGCTTTGGCACCAAAAACTGCTAGATCTAACCTAGTAGCTGTTTGTCTATCATTTATATTAGGATTTCGGATAAGACTCGTTCGATTACTATACCTTTTTGGTTTAGGATTTGTTTATTAGTTATATTATGATTAGTGTATTATTTATTTTTAAATATGTTTAAAATATAAAAATGTCGCTAAAAATTTATAAAAAAATG